>VZTT01075367.1:5512-39715 GCA_013400855.1 Buphagus erythrorhynchus | reverse complement strand
ATTCCCCTTTTGGGTACCAAGATCAGAAAGCAGTACTGAGGTGCCCATTTTATCTGCTGCTCCAGACAACAACTCAGTGTAGGTATTTTGGTCATTTTACTAGAAACATAACTGAAGTGAAAGAGAGGGCATTGTATTAATACAGTGAGAGCTTGCTGAGGCATCCCTGCCTAGAATGTGTTCTTAAAATCCTACTATATTCTTGACAATTTGCAACCACAGCAGTTTTTCTGCCATTTTATAGCTGTGTATCATTGCCCCTTTCCCCTTACATTTAAACACCATTAACTGGGAAAATGTAAATACCAAGGAAAAAAGGTAAGCATCACAAAAGTTTAAAAGCAGGATTAGAACCCTGACTTTCAGGAGAGCAGACTTTGGGCTCTTCAGGGATCTGTTGAAAAACATCCCATATGAAATGGCTCTGGAGAGAAGATAAGTCTAATAAAGCAGATTGATTTTGAGGGATCACATTCTCCAAACTCAAGAATGGTTTATCTCTATACACAGAAAATGAAGCAAAGGTGGCAGAAGGCCTGCACAGATGAGCAAGGAGCTCCTGTCAAAAATCAAATGTAAAAAGGAAATGTATAGGAGATGGAAGCAGAGGCAGGTGACCTAGGAGGAATATAAGGACACTGTCTGGATATGCAAAGACCAGGTGAGAAAAAACAAAGCCTATTGATTTGAATCTGATGAGGGATGTGAAGGGCAATCAGATCCGCTAGGACACCACTAGCAAAAGGAAGACTACAAAGAATATGTAAACATTCTGATGAATGGAACAGTTGATCTGGTGTCACAGAACAGCAAATAGGTCAAGGTACTCAATGCCTTCTTCACCTTGGTCTTAAAGGCATGACTCAGCTTATAAGGAATCCCAGCTGCCTCAGACCATTGTGAAATTCCAGAGGAAGAAAGACCTACCCTCAGTAAAAGAGGTCAGGGTAAGGTATTATATAAATAAATGGACATACATGAACTTGGAAAGGATTAGTGTGAAGGCAGAGTGAAATTCATGGTGCCACTTATCATTTTTGGTGATGACTATTTGGGAATAAAATACAGATTTTATAACTCTGGCAATAAGAAATCTCTTCAGGAGAAACCTGCAATGAATATTTGGCTACTCTTGTGTACAGAGATTTTGCTTTCTGGCAGAGAAGCTCTCTTGTTCCATGGCCTTTAATAAAGTTTAAAAGAAGTGTTGACTTTTCCCTGTATTTCATGCTGTGGAGGGAAGAAACAAACTGCTCTCTGAGCTGACCTTTAGGAGATGTTGTGTTGCCTAAAGCCCTGTCATTAAACATAGCAGTGAGCACTAATGTTTATGATAGAATGCTGAAACAGATTCGAGACAATAGGAACCCCTCTTTACTTTTCTGCTGCATCCTGCCATCCAAAAAAATATGCATATTGTCCAGAGTCACTTGGGAATTTGTATGTATGGATATATTTTATGCACATAAAAGAGTAATATGAGCTATCTGTAAACACCTATGGATGTTCTGAAAATCAAAAGCATTTCTTCAGGACTGGTACTGAGCAGGAACATGTGCCTGTGGTTTCAGTACTATCTTGCTGTTTATTTATATCAGAAAAATTTCAGACCCTGGTTTCCCTTTTGCCCTCTAAGCATTACAATCAACAGAACAGGGTAAAACAGCAATTGAAAAAAAAAATTTCTTCTGCCAAATATCTCCTGGCTTCATAAGATCACATCTTCTGATTTTTTCTTAACTATTTTTTTTGGTGCATTTAAGGCCTGAAAGCAGTGACCTTGTTGCTAAGCAACTGAGATGCTTAGGCCTCAGCCCTGGTGGTTGAGATGAAAAAGGTCAATTAATGTGGCAGGCCTGTCCTTATCAATATGCTACTGTGGCACCAACTTTTATTTTTTTACAGTAATATATCATAATAAGTTTTGTAGGTCTTTATGCTGCAGATCTCCTTTTGAATAAAAGCATAACTAAGACTTGAGGGTATGTCTGATATAACAGAAAATGTAACCATAAAAAAAAGAAACCGAGAATAGAAATCATCTGACTGCTGACTATCCTGCTGTGCTGCCTGAGGCAGTTACACATTTCCATTGAGTTATTTTATGATCAGGCCAGTATGTTATTGAAATATTATCTCTTTAGCCTTTCTCATTCTGATAAGAAATGACAGGCTCTCAGAACACTAATACACATGGAGAACAAAATATGGAGCTGTGGAGAAAATTCAGTTGGGGCAAGGAACAGCACCTCAAGTACATTCCTGTTAAAACTTCCTCACCAATCTTGTGTTGGATTTTAAAATAACTGTCCCTATTTTTATTCCAAAGTGAGCATCAGGAACCTTTACTCCTAGTNTCTCCCTCATTGGGAAACATTTAAAAGGCAATCAAATTTAAAGTATTTTGAGATGCCTAAAATTCACTGGCTGTTCCTGTTGTCCTCCTCTGCCCATTGATCACGCTCCTGGCTGNTTCTATGGAGGAGTTTGCTGGCAGTTTTTGCAGTCACTTTGGGATCAGTGGGTGACAAAGGCAGCCATGTTCCTCTCTTCCAGGGTGCGTGGTGTCTGGGTTAGTGTGAGCAGGTTCCTCCTNGTAAAGCAAGTGCTTTAACTTCTGGTTATTTAACATGGCAGCAGTGGAAAAGGGCTCTTTATGTTTCTGAAAAGTTTGCAAAGGGAAATGAGGATGGCAGAGAACCAGGTGTACAGATCCCAGTGTCACAGCAGGTTCCCCTCCAAGGAAGGGATGGAAGAAGCACTCTGGACGCCCCAGGAATTTGGAAGCACCCTCTGTGCACTCAGGCACAGCCAGTAGGGTAAAGTGTGTGGCATCATGCATTAGATGGTACTGGGATGAGCAGTAGCCAAACTACCATAAGGAGAAAATTATTTTCACATGATGATTTGAAAACAACAGAAAAAAATTTGTCTGCATTACTGGTGATTATTTTTGTCCAAATGCTATTAGGGTCACAAGAAAAATTAATTTTCCATCTTTTTTACAGTCTTCTCTGCTCAAATGCTGCACTATCAAGAGTGATGCTCAGTGCAGTTATTGATGGACAGGGAGTGCCACCTTTTGCCTGCTTTTTGCCCTTCCTTCAAGCTTATCTTGTGTAGGGCATGAAAAAACCAGTCTGAGCAAGGTCTGAGTACTTAATGCTGTATTCATTCCAGTAGTAATCAAGGATTGCATCTAGATGCTGGTTTCCATGAGTGATCCTTTTTATGGGTAAGATAGCATGGAAGAAGCTTGGTGAAGATCTTTCTAATGCCAACTAGCATCCTGTTAACCTATCCTATTCTGCACAAAATAGGAGTTAAGAGCCAGAAAGGCATCCTGCTCTTAATCCTATAGCTACTGCAGAGAGGAATCCTCCTGAAGACCATTTTGTTGCTGTCAGATGAAAGAAATTCAAACTGTAACCTTTTACATCTTATTTGCAGTCATTTCATGATTTCAGGCACATAAATGTTACCTGTTTAATTACTGTTTATAGATAAGAATAAAATGAAAGGTCTCATTCCCTGTTCTGAAAGCATGAGTATCCCTTCTCTTCCCCACACCTCCTATCCAAATTAAACAACTTTGTTTCATGAAATTCCTCCTGACTTTACATTAATGTGAGACTAAATACGAGGCCTACAGTTGTCATCCTGCTTCAGAGAGTGGGATTTCATATTCCCTCAGTTCTTAATACCCCATGTACAGTATGGCATAAACTGACCTCTAACTCATTTGGAGCTAGGATTCTCAGCTGCTCAGCCCAGTTTCCCTGCAGTTATGGTGCTCATGTGTGTTTTACTTCCTTGTTTTACAGCATTAATGAAGAAGCAGATGTTGCCTTTTTCCCTGTGAATGCTATATACAGTGAATCATCTTAGCTTCTCTGTAAAATTTCAACTTAATGGAGTCCTGGCATTTGTGATGAGCTGAGGAATTTAATTTTATAGAACAACCTATTGAACAAGCTGTTCTTGGACATTCCCATCTCAACTAAATGTTAAAAGTATTAAAATTCACATTAGCACAAAAGGAAATTTTGCATGGGTAATCCTTTAATACAGTGTTTTATGGCTCTATTAGCTGCACAGCAGCTGGTGACATGATGAATTTAATCCATTAAAAAATTCAGTAAGAGGTTTAAAAGTCAGATTTTAAAAACATAATCTTGCTGCAAGGAAAGAGAACTTCTCCTCAGGGCCAGAGACATGGTGAGTTCACAGTGTGGCAGGTATACGAAATACACCTGCATGACAGGCTTTTGTATGTTTATGGTTCCACACCTAGCAGAGAGCTTATGGTGATGAAAAGGAACTCAGGAGCACACAGGAATTCTTAAAGGAGTGTGTTTAAGTATTGCATCTGTCTAGCTTTCTCTTTTCTATTAAAAAATCTTTTCTAATTTTTCTATTAAGGGGTTTAATACTGTAGAGTTAAAAGGTTGCCTTTCTTCTTATATATCCATACAAAGACCATAGCACAGGAAATATTTACTTCTCTTTTGGAGATTTACTACCTGCCAAAGCCTGTTAGAAAATTTACTACATGAAGAAAAACTATAGATTTCTGAAAATTCCCTAGTTCTTCTTTTTTCCATACAAAGATAGAGGTTAGCATGTTTGTGTATCATATGTGTTTTATAAATGTGTATGAATACACAGTCTTGACAAATTCTTATTTTACCATGGTGTTTAGTAGCTTTCTTGAGCAAACTCCAACAGTCATAAAGACTTAATAAAAATCTGAGCTTCCATTCACTAGTTTTTCTTAGAAGTTAGTTTGCAGATGCCAAGAACCACCTGAAAATATAAATTAAATTACTACAGGCTTGTAACTTAAAAAGTTAATAAAAAGGAACTAAAAATTNATAAAAAGTACCTAAAAATTAATTATTATTATTTTAAGCTGTGTTATTTTTAGGACATTTTAATTATTTTTGTAGCCCTCTTTTAACACTGCTGGCAGTGTTATTATCATATATCCTTTTTCATTGCCAGCCTTCTGGAATCAGCCCTTTACAAAATTAGACTGCCTAAAATTAATTTTCCTTGTCTGTGCAGTTTCAATCATGATTTGCCCATACAAATATTTCACCAATACTGACATTCTTCAGGAAAAGTTATTTTGCTAGGCACAAATACAATCTAGCTGCTCTTCCCAAACATTCACCTTTGCTGAGGAAACACTACATGGGCTTTAAATTGGGGTAAGCACATCTCTTNCAGTACTTTAGTAACATTGCCCTTTAAAACCTTTATCAAGTTTAAGAAAAAGTTCAGTGGAATAAAAGGCTTTTCTTTTCTGTATCCTACTTCTTCTTCCTTCTACCTTTGGAAATAGTTGAAGTGTAGGTGAGAAAGTACTGTACAGAGACAATATACTCAGACTGAGTGAAAACAAAACCAAGGGAAACACTTTCTTTCTTCATTGTATTTGAAACGGTATGACATAATTTTATTTACTTTTCCTCTAATTGACTTTGTGCTTCTTACTTTTCATCTGGGTGCATATAAAAGTAAGCTTTATTATAAAATGAAGTCAATAAAAAGAAATTCCTGAAGAAATTGCATTTATTAAAAAAAACCCCATACAAACCCCAAAACCTAACAGGAATGTGTGCTCAAATTTGAGCTAACTAAAGGCATATCTACATGCTCAACTGGCTGATGTTGTGCAGTGGCTGTGCCCGTACTCAAAATAAATTCATGACTTGGAGTCTAGGAACATCCAGAGATGAACTGCTAACTGCTATATGTAGATATACAGAGATTTATTCATAGGACATCTTTGAAGGAAGAAGTGATGGTAAGAAGATTTGCAGGAGAANTACTTTTCCTCTAATTGACTTTGTGCTTCTTACTTTTCATCTGGGTGCATATAAAAGTAAGCTTTATTATAAAATGAAGTCAATAAAAAGAAATTCCTGAAGAAATTGCATTTATTAAAAAAAACCCCATACAAACCCCAAAACCTAACAGGAATGTGTGCTCAAATTTGAGCTAACTAAAGGCATATCTACATGCTCAACTGGCTGATGTTGTGCAGTGGCTGTGCCCGTACTCAAAATAAATTCATGACTTGGAGTCTAGGAACATCCACTGTTAACTGCTATATGTAGATATGCAGAGATTTATTCATAGCCATTATAGTATTCAACATCCTTTTACCTTTTGATTTGTGGGGATGTCTCTGGTCATGTTCGTTTTGCTCACTTGGGGACCATGTTTCACTAAATAAAGCTCANGAAGATTCCACAGTACTTTAGTAACATTGCCCTTTAAAACCTTTATCAAGTTTAAGAAAAAGTTCAGTGGAATAAAAGGCTTTTCTTTTCTGTATCCTACTTCTTCTTCCNTGACTTGGAGTCTAGGAACATCCAGAGATGAACTGCTAACTGCTATATGTAGATATACAGAGATTTATTCATAGGCATTATAGTATTCAACGTCCTTTTACCTTTTGATTTGTGGGGATGTCTCTCATCATGTACCTTCTGATCACTTGGGGACCATGTTTCACTAAATAAAGCTCATGTAGGTGCTCTGTTTTGCATCTGCTGCACACATCCACTGTACTGGGACAGGCATCATGACAGTGCCATTCTTGTATTTTGGGAGAACCTTTGGACATGAAGGTGTGTAGAATACTGCATTGCAGTGTCCTACTCCCCTCCTGCTTCATGGTGTCTAAACTGGGGGATGTGGTGTATGTGTGCATGGGGGAATTATGGGTGTCTTAGAGTCCATCCTGGCTCTATGTTTGCTTTGCATATACTTTTATGGCCATGCCTGACATTATTTCTCCATTGCCATTGACTCTCTTCTGACTTACTGTCACATCATTTGAAAAGTTGCCCTTGGTGCAGTGAGTTGGGTGGGTCATTATGGAAGTATGTCTTTATTAATCTAACCTAGAGAATGTGGAGGTTATTAGGGTGGGATATTCAATAATCACGAAACTCATACTACTTGGTTGTCCTTAAAAAAATCTTGAGATTTTTCAAAGGACAAAGATAATCTAAAAAAAACCCAGAAACAATAAAACCCCAAAAAACAAAACACAACAAAACAAAAAGAGAGAGATCAAAGATCAAAATAGCAAGCAAAAACCTGTTTAGAAGCACATATGCTGCTACTTAATGCTCCTTAAAGATCTCTGCCATGCTTTTCCTTAAAACCTATTTACAGATAAACTGGTGTGAAGGTTACAACACTAGCTAAGAGAACACATTGTCCTTTGTCCCCTTAAGTGCTCTGGTTGTCTAAAATATATCAATTTGCATGGCTTTTTTGGTTTCTTGATTACAGTGGTGTACAATGCAATTAACATCTCAGAACGAACTTCTGTGAGATGAATGTAATTACCACTGAAGTAAAAATCTAAATTGAAACTACTCTAAATCACCACATACAGTGCAATTAGTAAAGAGAGAAATAACTTATTTTCCCATTTAGAGTCACAAAAACATGTTATAATACATCCTTAGCAATACCTTAAAATTAGATTTATCAGAGTAGCACTTACTGGCAAACTTGATTCCTTTTTTGTTGTTACAGTGTGTATCACAGATGGCTGATTATAGACATTCAAATAGCTGACTGTATTTCACACTTACAGTACCAATGACTTTTAAAATAAGATTTTGATGTAGGGAGCAAAAACTGAAGAAAAATTTAGAACAGCAAGAATAATACATTCACAGAATGACTTGCATATATATGTAATATATGCATGCAGACACATACAGTATAAAAGCTTTGCATTTTAGAACTGTGAAAACTTGAGAAAACATCAATTAATAAATGTCCACATCATATTTCTGAAGCAGACATTGCTATTTCACTCACATAAATAACAGAGAAGAGTTTATCAAATGTAAATGGGTGGTTCTTAATGCTTTTATTATTGAGACACACAGTTTAAAGTGTTTACTGTGTAGCATAAAAGTGTGTGCCTATAGGCAATTTCTGAAAGCATGCACTCTATCTACAGTAAAATATTACATCTTTTATTTTGTCACTGAAAGCTGCCTGATATGAAGAAGAGCATTTTAAAGACTTCTAATACCTCTCATTTGATATTGTCAGTTAACTTTTTTCTAAGTTTAGATTGTGCATTCTTTTGAATCTTTTATTTGAATCATGTTTGAATTGAGCAAGCCAGATTTGTCTGTTTGGCAACTCCATTTTGTGTAAAAACTTCAAGAATGTTGTGATATAAATTAACACTACAATTTCATCTATCATTTGTAATTTAGCCAGTTCCCGAAAAAACTTTTCTAACTTTAAGAACACATACTGTCCCTATAAAATTTACATAAAAACAAGGTAATGTGTTTGATTTGACAGAGGTCATTGACTGAGCAATCTCAGTGCACTACATTAAAAGAAGAACTCTGAAAGATGAGACAAGTATGACTATTCATACTACTTTGTGCTAGCGGCATCCCGAGTGGGCCAGGAACGAAGAAACAAACAAAAATTACTAAAAAATGAAATAGTGTAATAAAAATTCCAAACCGTCTAGAAACCACAATTTTATTAGCATGTTGTCCAAGGTAGTCTAGTCTTATACAGAAGAACACTCAGCAATGGGATGCCTTTATTATCTGCTTCTAATTTGTGATGCCATTTTGACATAAAATTAATACAAGGTATAATTTAAAAAATGAAGAACTGCAAAAAGTCACACACAGAAGGAGAAACAGGGCTTAGGAGTTATTTAAATTACCATATTTCTCTTAATTTCATCACTCAGATAGGTAATTAAACATGTGCAGCCATCATATGCCATTTGAGCAGTACCTGCACATTGCCTCAGCTCTTACTGAATTCTTTACTGCAGATGTCCAAGCATGTTACATATGGAGTAACAGGGCCAGGAATATGGGTTATTTCAACCTTCATGACAACTTGGAAGGTAACAGATATTCCTTGTAAGTTTTGGTTCTCTTCCCTAGAACCACCAACTTCAAAGACCACTGAGCAGCTACGAGGGGCACAGCCAGATGCTCCTTGCATTTATGAATGACAGACCAGCAATAATATGTTTCCATAATCTCTGTTTCCTGCTGTTTCGCTTCCAGGTGAGAGGGGAGGTGGTGATCAGTGATTTGAATAGTCTTTTTGTCAATGCCCCATCACAAATAACACTACTAGTCCTGCAGTCTAAGCAGGAGTGTGTGGGAGGCTGGTGTTAGTTTTGTCATCTGTAAAATTAGGATGTTAATATTTCACAATAACCCCATTTTATAATGATGAAACAAGCAGTTCTTGAGATGTTTTTAAAGTGAATAAAGAGGATCTAAAAGTATTCATTGCTGTTACTAAACAAGCACTCTGTGGTGAGCAACTTCCATATGCATTATGTAAAAAACCTTTAGCAACAACTTATATATGGGAGCTGGAAGAATAGAATTCGTAAAAAAGGCATGACAATACTACAGCTAACTAAGAGAGACTCTAAAAAGCTGTTTTACTTTGTGAAGAACCACAAACCATCAGTGACAAAAAGGATCTTTTAAGTTATCAAGCAAAGCCAGAAAGATATTGCAGGGAAATAAGAGCCGTCCTGAAAATGGTTCAAAAAAGAAAATGTGGAATCTCCCACCTGTGAAGCGACAAACAAAGCAAGTAGTGGAAAAATGAGAGCTGACATGCATGTCATATGTGAAGAAAACAGAGTGGATAACAAGAACTGACATGTGGGAAGATGCCTTTGTCAAATTGCCGGAAGTTCCAGAGCTGGTGACACCTTGCTGAAGGCAGAGGAGGTTGGGAAAGATGAACACACCATGCCACCTTTCAAAGGTCAAGATTTTGCAATGGCATTGATGAAACACTGCCACAGCTGCCACACAGTCTAGATAGGGAAAGCTTTCATTTCTTCCTGCAATACAAAAATTGAAGGGAAATCTAATAATTAGCCTATTACAGGATAGTCAGTCATTTAACTACTGAAAATCAGGGGAGACATATTCTAATCTCATTTCACTTGAGAAATCCTGTTGCCTTTATTGGCAGAATTTGTGCCACTGATGGGAAATCTCTCATTCTGGCTTCAAGAGCAGTTGTTCTCTGGCGGCCTGATTCATTAAGTTAATGGGACACTTTCTCTTGAGTCCTCTGAGAATAAGATCTATGAGCTGATAAATCTCAGTAGTTTCAAAAGTTCATCTAATCAAAGGTGATCTGAATGTCTTCCATCCAATTACTGTGCCAAAGACAATAAGTTTCATAATACTTCCAGATACTGCTCTTTCAGCTGGGCCCATCAAGCCAGGAAAACCATATCTTGCACTTTACTGTAGACTTGTATCCTTGCCTATAGCTCCTGACAACCCAGAGAAAAAGGGCAGGATCGGGGTGGGGGGAAGAGTGGAACAGTCTCTGTTATGCCAGCACAAAGTGGGGTTAAGAGTTTATTAAAGATTCAGAATCTGATGTCATTTCGTTTAAATCACTACAATCATTCCTGGATTTCGAACCACAAAGTGCATAATCCCTTTCTGTGAAAATTCCATGTTTTCTTCTCTTGCATGACATCTTTGTTCCAGACACTGGTCTGGTGCTTCCTTGTCACTCTTTCCTCACATTTTTTACCTTCCTGTCCTTCATGTCCACTTGTTTTTCCTAAATAACTAATATATGGAGTTTATTCCAAACAGTTTCTTCTCTATGTTAATTTTCTTCTATTATTAGGGATGCTGTCTCTTTTGTGCACTAACACTACCCATAACTGCCACATTTACATAGCTACACATGTCTGAGGCACCCTCTCCTGACTTCAAAAATATCAAAGATCTTTGCTTCTTAATACACAATAATTCATTGTCTTTACATTCCAAACTATGACCAAGACACTATGTTTTGGTTTGACTTTTATGATGTGTAATGTACTCACACGATATTGGGGAAAGGTCTTGCAATAAAAGCAGTAATTTCACCATTGGAAATTCAATCAGGAAAACCCACCTGCTTTGCACTTCCCTAGCATTGGTGATTAGATTATGTTAATGGCAGTGTAGGGGAGAATAGGTTAGCTGAAACTGATATATAAGCAGTCTCACTTCTTATGTAGGAACCCAGTGCAGACTTCATGGTTCCTTGTCATGCTGCTTCGGATTGCTTGTCTTTATCTGCAGCACTGGGCAGCTCTGATTTTCTCGAGAGGCACTGGAAACTAGGCAGTGCACACTGGGAGCTAGTGCTGCACAAAAGCAAAGGAAAGGTGCTTTGCTAGTCAAATTTGGCTGTTCTGATTGCAAAGTGTTGGTGGGCATGAAGAAGGCAGTACAAAAGATGGGATAAAAAACCATCATACTGCACTGGTCTTCTTCAGCACTGAGAGACTGCTAATCTTTCCCATTTCAGTGCACCTGATGGAGATGAGAGATGGAACAACTAAACCACTATCGGTTACAATGGGTGATCTCACTGGGGTCATGTGTTTGGTCTGAGTAATTGTCTACTTGTTAACAAGACCTGCATTTAAAGGAAGAGAGAACAAAAGGGGTAAATTACCAAAATTTATCTGCCTATACTATCCATTCTTACTAGGGACCAACTAGAGCAAATGTTCCTAATTCCATCAAGGGCATTTCTTCCGTTTAATGAGCACATAGGAAAGAGAGGCATTGTTCAAGTACAAGGGTTCAGTTTGCAGCAAGCCACAAATCACATTTCATTTATCAGGCCTACAGATGACAGGATATCATCAAATCCCCTGAGAGTCATATTCATTAAAAAGAAATCTTAAGTAATTACAACAATTAATTGACTTGAAACAGTTTCGGGTGGAGAAGGTTTACATAATTCATTTGCCAGACAAAACAAGCCTTATGAAGTCAGGGCAACATATTATTTAGAAGCATCCTCCCCTTCCTGTCATCTTGAAAAGCACAGGATAACACCAAACACCTGGAGACAACTGAAATGGGCAAACAAACAAACAAAAGACAGGAAAATAACCTGAACTTTTATAACTATCAAAGGGATAATGTTTCACTGACCTGCTCTGATCATTACTTAGAAACCGGAGAATAAAACATTCTCCCTTTCCCCTTGTTTATTCTAAATAGGCAGACAATTTCTAAGGATTAATTATGTAATAATAAAATTTGAAAACCAGGCAGTTTTCTCACAGCCTCTTTATAATGCAAACGTCATGCGTGTCTAGTTGCAAATTTATCCTGAAGCTTTCTCCTGGTTGTGAAATGTGCAGTCTTATTTTGCTGCTTCCTGTTGACTGATCCTGAATTTCTAGATATCAGAATGCCATTCTTGTGCCCATACTATTAATAAAAAGAAATATTCTTCAGATGAAACCAATTATGCTATCCAGTATTTTCTTGTATCTCCTTTTTCTGCCCGTTTCCCGGTTTTATGTCTTGCTTTATATTAGTTTTTTTACACAGAGATTTTTCTGTTCCATGTGTGTTTAATCTCTAATACAGTGAGGTATTAATCCATGTGTAGGACTTTTAGGTGTTACAGCAAACAGGCATAGCACTGAGATTTCCACAGTAACTCCAACTTCTTGTGCTGAGAGAAGTTCTTTAAGTGGTGGCTAACTGGTTTTAAACATGTTACTATTTCTATTGGTGGCCCCAGTTGGTCCCCACTTCTCTGCACATACATATCAATATCTTTGGGGAAATAAAGGAAAAGAATAGTCGTGGTTCACAAAAATTATTTTCCACAGTCACAGAAAAGCAAATGTCAGAAATACTTTGTGATGTTTATGAAAGTGTTTAGATTCAACATGTAGGTATACAATTCATTTATCATATAGCTTCACTTGAAGAATAAAGCAAATATTATTATAAGACTTAAAAAAATAGTTTCCTACATAATCAACTATTAAAAATCTGCAACTCCACCTAAAAATAAGGAAATGCTCAATTAAAATGATTACTGATATGTAGTGTCAGTGGGCAGGTTGACAAAAATCAGTGCCAGTATTTGACAAGGAACAATGCCATATTTATAAAATTGATAGTTAAAGATACTTTCCCTTCATGAGTTTCTGGCCTCTACTATCTGCCTGCTATATCTTGTCACTAACAAAGATCCTTGTCTCATTTCAAAGCTCATCCCTTAATGTGTCCAAGAATGAAAAAAAATTAATTCTTACTTCTAGTAATGCCATACAGTGGGAGAACAAACCATGAATTTCCCATATTTTCTGGCTATCCATAATTTCAAAAGATTAATTTCAGATATATTCTGTCTAATTTCCAGATATTCTGATTATTCTACAAGTCATCATTGCCTTCCTTTGAAGAGTTTGAGCTGCCTGCCATGGTGGAAAGGCCCACACATTTATGAGTTTTAATATGACATCTTTTCCAAATGTACAAACATATAATCCCAAAACCCCTGTGTTACGTGAATTCCATCCCTCTGATAAAATGCAAGAAGGCAAGTAATTTTGTTTTTCATAACTTGTTAATCAGTCTATATCCATCAAAAGAAGGTAACATAGAAGGGTTATATTTGCCTCAAATTTCTATATGCTGTGGAGGTTTAATTTTCAATTCACAAAGACTGACTACGACTTTAGTTTTACTGATATAACCGAAGGAGGGTTTTCTATATTTCTATTGTGTTTTCCTTTGATTCTGACCATAGCAGGCAGTGTGAAAAAAGAACAGAACATATAAAAGCACTGTACATGTTATAAGAGACTGAGACAACTAACCCATCACAAATAAGACATTGTGACTGCAGCAATGATTAATGAGATGCTAAGTGCAAGTAGAAAAAAATATTTTCTGCCTAAAACATTCAGCAATTTTTTTTCAGTAGTACGCATGTGCTAGAGCCTACATAGCAGAAGAGATGCATTTAAGTAGCACAGATAATCCACATACTAAATTTCAGAACATTTCAAATGTAGGCAACCTAAAAAGAAATCCTACTCAACTGTTGATTAGGCAAGCAAGCAAAGTAAAAGCCTGACCAACACGAGAAAACCGGAGCTTGATTGGAGATCATGACCAGAGCTGGGGCTGATTCCTGCCACAGTTCCCACCAAGGCAGGTCCCACTGAGAACGTCAAGGTGCATCTCAGCACAGGCAGATCCCGAGCTTTTGCCTGCCAGAACCTACTTTAGAAAAGAAACACTCCCTATGCCCTTAAGCTATCTCATTTTGGGAGTCTAAATCCAGATACCGCTTTGAGAGGAGGAAGGGCTCAGCACTTGTGTGTCCCACTGACCCCAGGCCTGGGGCTGTGCCCCCACCGTGACTCCGAGAGACACTCCCAAGGGGGACACTCCCAAGGGGGACACTCCCAAGGGGGACACTCCCAAGGGGGACACTCCCAAGGGGGACACTCACCTCAGGAGGCCTCACATTCCTCGAGGCCCCCTGGGAGCCACCTCTCCCTCGGGCACCTGCAGGAGCAGGAGTGTGACTCAGGGAGATGTGACTGCCCCTGGGATGTTTCCTCTCGCAGGTTTATTTCCCCAGGGCAGCCCCAGCAGCCGCGCCATTTCCCTGCGCAGCATGCCTGGGCCGACCAGGCCGTTCCACCACAGTTCTAAGGGTGGTGGAGATCGAGTCCTGCCTGCACTGCTGCCGAAAGCAGAGAACCACAGGACTGCACAACCCTCCTGCCATAATTTTTTTGCCTTTTCTTGTTAAGAAACAGTTTATCAAGGAGGGTTTAAGCCCCGAGCCCCCAGATCCTTTCACCTCTCCTTCACTTTACTGCTCAGGGAGCCTCCTCTCGCTGCTGCTGGCTCCCCTGCAGGCCTCCACCCCTGCATGACAGGATTCATGGCAGCAGCCAGGATCTGGGCTGGCTTAGGAGGTGGGACACAGCCACCACCCCTCTGTCCCTCACAGATGGGTGTGGGTACCTGGGCAGGCTGCAGCTCTCTGATGAAGGGAGCTGCTTTCCATCACCTCCTCACAGCTCCCGCCATCACAGCCACTCAGGCCTGTTGTTACGCATTTCCTTGTGAACCTGAGAAAAAATTGTGAGTGTGGGTGTGAGGAAATGAATGGACTAACTGTCCCTTTTCAGTCCTAGTTTATTCAAATTTCTGTTTGTTTTTTTCCTCTCAAATTTCTCTCCAAAGCCCATGAGGTAGAAGGATTATTGTTAAAAAGCTGTACTGATCTTTTAATATGCTTTTTGCTTTGTTTTACAAAATAAGGAGGCAGTGTCCTAACTAGTGTGATCCAGCCTCTTCAGTCACACAGGTGAAGATCAAATGAAATCCAGAGCAGCAAAGGCCTTTGCTTTGTCTAATTGGTTATTGCTGGGAGATGCTGCTGGTAAGTGTTCATCTACACTGTCTGTGAAAGGGATGAAATCCATTTTGTGTCTGTGTAATTGCATTCATCAGGTACAGTTTGACCTCGGGAGGCAGTCCCTCCATAGCCTTCCCTAATTCTTTTTCTTCTCAATTCTTTTAAGACATTCACAAATTAAAATGAAGAAAACCAGAACAGCACTTCTTTGGGGGCTTCAGTTTTAAAACAGAACAAAAGAGAAAAAAGGCCTGGAACAGAAAAGATCTTTATTTTTGAAGAGAAAACTCCAGGTCAGCAGCCATTCCAGAAGGCTTATGGAAAAATGCAGCAATTCTAGACTGTGGGTTCAGGAGTAGTTTAACTCCCTTTGAAAGGGTGTGGGACAAATTTCTCCCTTGTTGAGGAGACAAAGAGGTTTAAGAAATGTATGTAAGTCAAGGAACACAGAAAATCAAAGTAATACAAAAAGAGAAAAAGGACTGCTTAGTGTAATTCACCTTTGCCAAGTATACCCTGACAGAAGGGGCAGCTTTTCAAGTGGTATAAAATCATTTTCACTCTGTTGAACTCAGTAAAGTTGTTCTCTCAGGGGTATGACCCTCTTGGTAGTTCTCAAGGCACAACAGTAAAAACTAAAAATGTGGAAAATTACCTAGAGTTACATTCTTAATGTGCTTCATAAATCCAAAATCCATGGAACTCAATAGGAGATTTTAATTTGATCTATTGGTTTTGGATTGTCATGTTCAAACTAAGCATGAGTCTACAGCCATGTTACAAACCCTAAAAAAATAGTGTTTGCAATGGAATTGCTGACAGATCCTTAACCATAGTGGTGCTAGGGAGTCACTACAATATTGTAAATAAGGTGAATAGGCTCTTCTTATCTCATTTCACAGCTGAGCAGTGTATTGCCAGATAAATCAAATCAGGGTAAACGGTTTCATCTAATAAACTGGGTCAACATATAATGTATTTTTCAGGTTTGCACTTTCATTGATTCTCATTTGATTTAAGAAGAGATATTTCAGTTTGTGTTTACAACATTTTAAAATATCTCTTTTGCCCCTTCTCTAGAGAACAAGCAAACAAAAAAGGAACTATGCAAGCTGGTAGCATCACAATAATGTCAAGTTTTCTGTTTTCTGTAAGTTCTGCTTTCCATTTCTATGCATCTGGGAGAGAGTGGGGGTAGGGAATCAGGGAGTTACTATCTCATATCTGCATTTTCTCAATAATGTTTTAGTGATGTTTGCTAATGTATCATTCATTAACCATCAGCCACTATAAAAAACATAATCTATCTCACAAAGTGGACATTATTATCGCATTAAATCATTTCACAATATACCTGAACGGTTCCACATGAGGGGCCTGGCCTGACTGAGCTCAAATGCCTTGGGGGCAAACTCTTCAGTAGTAATGAGATACGAGGTCTGTCTGTGATGAATATGATATTACTCGTGTCAGTGGCTGTGGACTGCACCCAGAATATTTCTTCTTACAGGTTTTTTTTTTTTTCCCTATTGCAAAGGAACTCAGGCAAAGCACTATTAACCCAGTAAATGAAGCTCTAAAGATCACAGAGTGTGCCCATTAGTCGACAAGATTGTGACTAATCCAATTTTTCTTGCAGGGAGCAATTCTAATGCTTCTGTAACATCTGGGGATGGCAGGGCCTGCATTGCTGATGAAGCTGGATATTTTTTCTACCATTTTCTTCATCCAAGAACAGTTATTGCACTTACTTATTTCACTGCTTCTCCACCCGCCCCCACATTTCCCCCCTGACTACTTCTCCCCTGATGACCTCTTTGAAGATGGTTAAAATAATATTCCAAACTGACAGCAGAACCAGAAAGGATGACTATGAATGAGGCTAAAAAAATACCCCTTGTGTTTATTGGAGGGTGGACAGAAAATGTGCTTGTTCAATGAAGAAAAAAAAGAATTAGGTTCCCTCAAAACAAGAAGAAAAAGGACTTAGAACACTTTGTTATCAGTCACCACTAATGGCATGTTGTCTTAAATTGTCCCAGAATTGAAAGAGAATGTCATCTTGCTTCTATTTACTCTGGTAAAACCATTGACTGTTACTCTTTGTGTGACAGCATTCAACATCAGGAACAGTAACACCCTGCTTTTCTGATTTATTTATTGCCAATTATGGAATTTTATTCTAATATACAGTGTGACTGATGACAAGCTGGGGCACTTTCATTTAGGTATAACCTCAAAAAAGTTTTACAATAATAAAAAATGATCAAATTCTGATGGCTAACATATATAGATTTTACAGGTTGATTTTACTGTGTTCAGAAATCTTTACCTGTTCAAAGATGCAAAAGATGCTAAATACCAAGAGTCCTGTTCTTATGGGTAGGATGGATTAAGGCCAGTTTGCTGTAGCTTCATTTGCAGAGTTCCAACATGAGGAAGAAGTTCAGGGATAGAAAATAAGTCAGAGAAATCTGCACCTAACTGCTTAGATCTTTGATTGAAGAAAGTTATTGTTATCAAACATCAGCTGCAAGCCTGTGAATTTTAGTAGGGGTTATATTCAGTATTTTGTACTGAGTATCTCTTGTGTATCTCCCCTGCAAAACTATTTTGTTGGGTTCCACACTGAGAATTAAAGTTTGTCCAACATTCAGAGCAGCTGAGCTAGAACTCTAACTCTCTCAACAGCTTCTATTCCATTTTTATTATTTTATTACAGTATCTCACACTGTGGCTGTATTTCTGCAGGAAATATTGTCTCTTCAACATACCACAGGTAGTCCAGATTCCAGAAGCAGAAACACATTTTTCACAACGTATTTCTTCTAACAGAAACCAGAATCCAGAGTTGTACATGAACAAGAAAGAAAGATATAAGGTTTCAGACTATGGCTTTTCTTCTCTTTTCTAGAGTCACAGGGTGTGATGAGGGTGTGTGTTAACTGTCAGTAGCAATTCTGCTGTGGCTCACACCATGAAATATCTGGAGAATATCACCAAATTATTTGAGCAAGAGTCCTTGAAGAGCTGGTGCTAATGAGTATGAGGAGAGTCATAAAGGAAGTGAGAGACTAAGACCATTTGCTAATATTTGTAAGAGTGTAAATGTAGCAAATAGAAAAGAAAGGAATAGAAGATTTGAAGGTATGCTAACCACCTAGATGTCTGGGCCATTAAATAGAAATGCATGCTAATTGAGAGAAATAGAATAAAGTTAGAGATACAAAGAATCACAGAGAAAGTCGAAGAATAAGATGTGGGTGTATTTCTTATGTAGAACGGTTGAGACAAAGGAAAGGTTCAAGGCATGAAGTATCTTTGATGCTATCAGTCCAGCTGAAATACTAAAGCCTGGCAATGCAGACAGTGGCTTTCATCAAGAGGAAATGGAGAGAAAAGCAACACAAAAAGGAAATGCCATTACTGCCTTTAGGAAGCTGTAGTTTAGTTCCACAGAGAACAATCATTTTTAATTTGAAGCACTATTTATCATTCAACAAGAAAGCAAACCATGAAGTCTGCAGTGTTTAGTTATGCAGTTAAGAAAGAATGTAGCCAAAATATGCATTTTGTTACAAATCCCCCTGTCAAGGTTTAGCCTAAGTAAATTACATATATTTTGAAGTCTTCTTTAATTACCTGTGTAGTCTGGAAAATCTGTTTCTCTGGTTTGAGATTACAGGGAGGTAGGTACTACTGAGGCGCATATGTCATGTATAATCAAAACCAATAGCTGAAGTTAGAGAGTGAAACCCTCCAAATCCACTCCAAGCCAGCAACAAAACTGCTCTTGGACCCACTAAGCCAAGATGTCACAGGCAGATTAATTTTGGCATTTGTCAATGTGTCCATCTAATTCTGTTGCTCTTGGATGTTCCCTGAAACAATCAACAGAGAGCCCACCCAGTGATGTCAGGGGATGATATGCAGAATCAGGATATTGCCATGCCACTCTCCAGAGCAGATTAGCTGGGAACTTGGCCAAATGTGTCTTACATGCCTTTCCTGAGAGATGCATGCATGTAGTATTGAAAAGGAGTCTGCAAGACAGGGAACACTTGTGCTTGTGACTGAAGTGATTAAGTATGCAGGTGTTTGTTGGATTAGGCCTTTAAAGCGGATCTTGCCTAACGGCCGTAACTCTTACAGATGTAACTCATGAATCAAATGGAATTAGTTGATGTATGATAATGTTACAACACTGGCAGAAGAGAGGTACTTATTTTTGCCTTTGAAGCGATAACAAACACCATAAATTTTAATGTCAACTTTAGCTATTATTATCTCAGCAATTTAATTTTATTTAAATGGTTTCTTTTTTTTTTTTTTTCTTTTTCTTTTGTTTTTTTTTTTGGTTATTTGTCAAAAGCTGCCTTTGACTTTCTTTGGAATAGCTGAATCTGGTAAACTGTCAACTGGGTTGTGTGAGGCCACAGCAAAACTACTGTTGACTTCAATGCTATCAGGTTTTCACTCACAGCTTCCAGTGTGGTTTGAACTGACATGCAAATCCAAATTCAGCTATAAGATGACAGAAATAGGATTTTTTCAGCCTACAGATTGCTAAACTGCCTGAAGCATGCTACTTTCTTACATACATGCCTATAAAAACATTTTGAGACCCTTTATTTTGCCTGGGTAATTCCAGCAGTGATAGAATCGGAGAATAGTCCTTGCAGAAAGTGTTTATTACAATATATGCAATTGAAAATCAAAGCCTTAAAAGCTGTTTTCATGGTGGGTCATCAAAACTTGACCAATGGTACAATTCAATGATTGTGAAGTTTATTTTTTCCTCTGGTGTTTATCATCATACTTTATAATTGATACCTGGTACACTTTTGCTGTATCAAAACCTATTGAGTTTTCTTTGTTAAATTCCAAGAGAACTGTTGCAACTCACTTTAATATTGACTTCAAAGCATAACTTTACATTTTGCATGTTCAAGTCTTGAAATACTTTTTTGAGAGAGAAATTGGCAGTAACTGCAGCCACTGCAGGGTCCTGAATAGAACTTAAAGGGTCACTGCACTACTAATTATGCTTAAACTAGTAGTTATTGAATTGTACTAGTAGCAATTTTATCACTGCAGAATGTTATTTTAATGCTTCTAAAAAAGCCATAAGTATTTTGGGGATAAACTGTGTCCCAGTTATTGAGGTACAAGGGTATTCCTAAAGATGGTTCTTAGGCAAACTTGGTAGCACGGAGCTGAGAATAAAAGCTGAGCAGCACTAAGGCTAAATAGCTCCATCTGCCACCATCTATCTAAACTAGCATTTTTCAGGTGATGCTTTTAGGCAACCCATCCTAGAAGTAAAGTGCTTCATAGGGAATAGGAATTTTTCAGGCTTTTTTGAATTGGCCTGGAATCAGTGTAGCCAGACTTACTGCTACAGGTAAGTGGGTGTGCAGAATTGCTGTGCTTTAGCCTCAGCAGCGTAAAGGAATCTATTTCAGAAGCTACTCTAAAGAATAAGCACAAAACTAGGGTATTTCCCACTTGACTTCAGTGGGAATATTTTTTTCTTCCCCTGGAAAAAAACGACACTGTATTTTGTTACCCAATACTGAAAAAGGCACTTCACTTCTGTTAGAGGCATTGAAAGCTGGAACAGGAGTCACAGGACAGTGGGTGGAAGGGAATATTTAGGAAGGGTGTTATCCAGAGTTACAGGCAAATGGCTTTTCAGATGTTATGGCCATCAGTGTATAGCAGCAACCCACTTGAATATGATCATAAAGGAATGATCACAACAGGTATGTAAGAGGAAAGCAGCCAAACTTACAGGATGCAGTTATACTAAACTAACGAGAGCTTCATACCTTTGTTCAGGAATAACTACAGTTCTCTCAGTGTCATCTCAAAAAATGATTGAGTGAAGTTTGTGCCTGATTCTGACAGGGCTAATGGGAAAAGAGGTGAGCAACATATTTTTAAATGACAGTACAGTAAACGGAAGTGGATCTGCTCGTATAGTAATGCTCTATTAATTAAGATCATCAGGAGGCATGAGGAAGGAGAAGTAGAAAAGACGGAAATGTTTAAAAAAATTATTCAAGGTATTATTTATGAGCTCTATTTCTAGGAGTGCAGCTAGTGTGGTACTTGTCTCAAAAATAAATGATGGAGACTGATGCTGCCTAATGGGACAATTTGCAAATAGAAATGAAAGAAATGTTTATAATTTTGACCTTAGTGACTCCAGTAAGATCAGTCCTTTGCTGGTTTAATATTGTTTCACAGTTTGTGCTGTTAAATCAAAAGGTTATCTATAATACATCTGGCACTATTAATGCAAAGGATCAGGGGTATTCAACAGACATTTATTCATTATTAATATAGATAATAAAGGATCATTTATGAGGTTACAGATGAGATTTTTATCATCAAAAGCTTAAAAAGGGAAATGTATTTTTGCTCTAGGACAGAGATGAAAAGAGTCAGTAATGGGAAATGTAAGAGTCAACATGAAACTGTCAAATTCATTCTTTTCCTGAAGACAGCTAGGACTTGATGGCAATGAATGAAAAACAAAATAAAATTAAATGTTTTTGCTGTAAAACTGCTTTATTGACAGGGCGGGGCTTTCAGTGACAGTGTGGTTTGCTCTGTTTTTATCCTTTAGCAAGACAGTTGCGATGTTTTTCCCTCATACAGCTGAGCTTTCCAATGCCTTTTAAGAATACCTAGAGTGGGGAAACATATCTGTGTCTCAAGGACTTCTGGAAGCTATTTGAAATTGAACTTGACAAGACTGGAAGTCACAGCTCTAAGGCCCCTTCATTGTTGGGTGCAGATATCCAACTCATATCTTTTGTAGTGTAGGTATGTAAATCTGTGCCATAAGGTGGTACAATTGCAGTTAGTAGTAGAAGGATATGCATATGTGAAACAGGAGTAACAACAAGAGAAAAATATTGAATTTTTTGCTGTCTTGTAGTTGCTGGTATTACTGAGTTAGAACAACCCCCTAGTGCTACTGAAGTGGCTCATGAATGACAGAACTTGATTCATTGAGCCAGTGGAGATTTCTTAATATCACAGGACTCATAACATTTGTGAAGACTGCCCCCTGCATTCCNCGAATGCAGGGATATTCAGTTAGGGCTAAAATTCTCTCCTCGTTTCACCTATCAGGCTTATCTAGGGCAGTTGCTTGAATCAGCTTCTAGGGTTCTCAGAACATTCAATTATCTTGTTTCCCATATGATCTGCAATACCCAAGGGTGGATTTGGAATCTGATGAAGTTGTTTCTGATCTGAGGGTATAGACTGACCAGTCTGCTTGAGATGACCTCAAATCCTCACTAGGGAGCAGTGGTAGTGGTAAAATAGAAATAGTCACATTGGAAAATTAATTTCATTACTTAGATACCTTGCATTGTCTAGAGTTTGGGTACAATTCTGAAAATCTTCATTTGCAATCCCCTTTTCCCTTGTTTGCTTAGGCCTTTTTCATGCTGGAAAAAAAGTCTGCATTCCCCTCACTATTTGTGGGATCTTACAGAAGTTGTGCAGCCTTTTCTCAATCAAGGAGATGAATCTTGGCAGGCATTATAGAAATGAGCAGATCTGAATTATGTGACCCAAGGTGTTTTGTTTGTTTGTTTTTAAGCTTCTGCTTTTTGCTCATTATCTCATTGAAAAAAAAAATTCCAGGAATGTGGAAAACCAACCCTTTTGGAAACTTGATCCAATAGGGAAAAAACCAGCATCATTATCTGGATGTGAAAACTGGATCCACTTTTGCCTTCCTCCAAACCAAATAGGGTTTGAAAGTTTTATATTTGAAACTTTGAATAACATTGAATAAAAAATAAATATTTTATAAGCAAACAAATTAATTTTCCCTGAAGGTGGAGAAGGGAGAATAATCCCTGGATGAGCTTGAGAACTCAGATTCTTCATCGCTTGTCAGAATTTGTTGCAGCATGATGTATTACAGGGGGTCAATGAGAAATGGAGCAGAGCACAATGGGAATTTCCTTGTCAAACTTTCTTTTAGTTGGCATTCCAGCCTCTAACTCAAGCATGATGACAAGTAAGCCTGACTAATCTAGCAGAGTCTTACAAGTTACCTCCCCAGTTTCCATTTCAGCCTTCTGTAGATATTACTGTTACCACAATGGGTTAGCAGGATTTAATTTGCATATCTCTCACTCAGCTGCTTTCCTGCAAAGTCCACTGAACTGAGTTACTTGTCTAAGTTACTGGAAAAGCAGCTGTAGGGTGAGCACTCTTCAGGCTCTGATGTGGGATTTTTAATCCTTATACAACTTGTAAAATCTTGTAAGATTGGTATTCCTTGAATATATGACACAGAACAAAAGGACTGTAAACAAATATTTGGCTGCAGGACATCCCTGGTATTGCAGATGAGTTTTAACTTTTGATTATCCATCAGTTTAGATAAAAAATGGAGCATTTTGAATAACAAGTCAATTTAGACAGTTCATCAAGTTTTTTAAGTTCCTTCCTTCTGACCTCAAGTCTCTAACAGGAACAGATTAATATATTACAGAAAGTCATTTTTAGTCCCAGGTGCAGCATATTCTGCCAATGAACAGCTACTTATCTAATTAAAGAAATCACCTTAGCAACATCTGTAGTCACTCCTGGATGCTGATGGAGACCTGTGAACGTGCACTGATGACCTTCAAGCTGCAAAAGCCATGAAAGGGCGTCAGAAAGACAAAGAAGAAAAGCAGCTGACAAGTTTGAAAACTACGAGGGCTAATGTTTTAGCTGGGCAATGCCCTGTATTTCAGTCACAAAAGATTAAGTCCTACATGACATGCAATACAGATTGCAAGGTCTTTTCTACCAAAGGAGCTTCTTAAAATTCATGAGAAGCAATGAGAAAGACTTGATACGTGTAGAAAGTGAGGAGAAAGTGATTGATACATCTGGCAAATACATACCTGCCCAAGTCATTAACATGAGGGAGGGAGAAAGGATACCATGGTTCACAGAGAAAATGCAGTTTATAGAAATATCTCTGAAAGCATTCAGCTAATTAAAGGCCTGACACAGGAAAGTATTACTCACATGAGTAGTCAAAATGGTAATCAAACCACCTCTGTAAGGGCAACTCAGGAGTAAAGGTTTGCTGTCAAGACCTGAATGAAGCAAATGCGTGAAAAGTCTGCACCGATGATTAAATCCTGTGCTTGTTAAAATGTAATAATTCCAGTGACAGGGAAGAGATTTGATTAGTGTGCTTGGACAGGAAGGCATTATTATGGAGGAGTGATTTATAGTATAGAGAGGCACAAAATTTGCAGATTTTTTGTACATGTTCAAACACAATCCAAGGGTATTCTTTTTCACAAAGTAAGGCCTTGTGCAATTAAAAGCATTCTTTGATTTTACTGAAGTGGATAGATATTTCTACTGGTTTCTAGTAAAAAAAAACCTTTCTAGTTTGTAAATGTTGAGTTGGTGGTTTGATTGATTTATTTTCCCTATTAAACAAAGTTCAAAAGTACTTTGCTCTTGAATAATTGAGATTCCATGCAGATAGGTGGCATAAGATCTGTGTCAGAGTGACTTCTTGTGCTGTAGATTGTGAGTAATAACAGTACCTGATAACTGAGTGTACATTTCATGAAAAAGTCAAATATAGTCCACTTAAATCACTGGGAATCTTTCTGCTGGTGTGGTGGACTTTTCTCTAAGTCAACAGATCTACTAGATCTTCAGAGATCTATTTTCTTCTGCATTTAAATGCAAATTAATAAGGATTCAGTCTGTTATGGGGTCATTGAGAAAAAGAAATAGAGTTTCTGTGACTGGCTTTAGAATGCCCCCATGGCTTGGGCAGCACATCACCTTCTCAGCTAATATAAATATGCATGCTTCCATAGCCTTGAATGCAGCTGTGATGGTTAATACCAGATGAGGCTCAGGGGCTGCTGTGTTCTTGGGAACTGGCCTCCAATTACTTCTCCTAGTGAGCCAAAAACTTTTTCCCAGTATTCTCATTCCATGCCTGTTTACTAACAACAAATATGAAAGCTTTGTCTAGGGGCCTGGGGGCCTTGGAAGTAAAAATAATGAACATGTCCCTATAATCACCCATGAGATTGCATCTTGAGCACTGTGTTCTGTTTTGGTCTTCCACTATTAAAAGGACATTGTCATACTGACATGAGTCTAGTGCCGGGCCAGTGAGATGGTTGGAGGTGGAAACACAGGATATATGAGGGGTGGCTGAGGAGTTCACTAGGTGATTTCATTTGGAAAGAGGCAGTTTTAGGTGAGACTTTATTTCTGTCTTCTACCACCCAAGAAAGTATAAGGACGGTTCATACTTAAAGGATGATGGCCAGTGGGATCAAGCTGCAATAAGAAAAATTCTGTTTAGATATTAGGAAACAAAATTCACAATTAAGAACAGACAAGTATTGGAACGCATTGCCAGAGAGGCTGCACTTCTTCATCTTTGGTGATATTCCAAACTTGCCAGGCCAAGTCTCTGTGCACCTAGTTGCACCTGCTTTGTGCTGAGATTAAAGCATTCTACCACATCCACATAGGTCCTTTCTAGTTCTAAATTATTCTATGTTCTGTGTAAGTCTTTTTAATCTCACAAGCAGAGATTTGTTGCAACTGAAATATCACTTTCATGTATTATCATCATCCATTAAAAGAACACTATGTTCATCTCTGGGTTTTCACTAGGCTTAAGTTCTGTTAGTGCAAAATGAAAGTTAAAACCATAGACAGGTTTGTTCATCTTCCAGTACAACAGCTATCGGGATATTAAATGGATAGGAACAAATTCAAAACAAAGCATTACAATTATTTCTGTAGTATGGAAGCTTGAGGTTCACATGGAGTCCAGGACTGGACAGGCTCATTGAGGAGAAATCTGGTGATGATTTCATAAACAGAAACTACCTCTGACTCCAGAAGTCTCAGAGTTGCAAATTTTCAGAAAACTGAAGTATATTCTAGGCTACTATTATTTCATACTTTTTTCTTATACTTTTCCCTATGCATCTACTATTTATCGCCATCAGACAAAAGGTATTGGATTCGATGATCTTTTTATCTGACTTATTATAGCTGTTCTTTTGGTCTTTTCTCCTTTTCTGGTATGTTGAGATAATTTTTTTCTTCTCCCCTGGAGCTCTTGGCTAAAGAATGCCCAGCCCTCTGGGAGCAGTGCACGTGCACCTTGCTCATTGCATGGGGCTGCTTAATGCAGTCAGGCTCTTCAGAGACTTCAGCTGTCAAAATCTTTCCAATTCTTGACAGCAGACTTCACAGAGGGTTTATAGAGATTTGAGATTTGATCAAATTTGTGCTAAAGGCATATATCTAGTATGTTCTTCCCACTTTCCAACTTTTGCACTAGAGCATAAAATGTGGGACATATAATCAACGAATAACAGCAAGAATCTTTTATTAGAATCCAAAAACCACATTTTCTCTCAAAAATATTTAACTTTTTGCTTTAAAACTATTAGTGAGACACAGATTCTTGCCCTGAAAAATGATTTTACTACAATTACGTAATTAATTAAATGAAAAAGGGTGATGAACAAATGAAAAATATTGTCTCATACTGGAAGGTGTTGGACAGGTTTAATATCATATGTCACATATACTGATAATTTGAGTTATGCTGGTTTCTAAACTATACGAGCTAGTCTGGACTTCCAGGGCCCTACAGTCTATAGAACAGTGCAATTTTAATCCCATTTAGTTTAGTTAACAAGATGCAGAACTGGGGTGAAGAAGCTACAGACTGAAAACAAAATAAAATAAGGAAAACAGGCTTATAAGCTTGTGCTGTTCATGACCATCCAATACCTTGAATCACGTTCAGCTTCAGATTCGTCAGGTAGGATGAATCAGAGAGATACTCCCATGTTAGTTCCACATAATAATTTCCTGGGGGGTGGGTTGAGGGAAAAGAGGAGACTTCATGAACTCTCTGAAGCCAGTTATGGGATCTACATGCTCATGAGAGGTTGGACACTTTGCTGGCTACCCAGAGCCAGCAATTTTGCCATGCAGAATCCCTGGTCTGGCCAGCCAGCCCACAATCCACAGGTTCACAGCCTGCCAGCCTGCTGACCAGGCAGCAAGAGGTGGAGCAACAGAGGAGTGATGCAGGACAGCCACACTACATGGCACGGTGCCATAGGAAACCAGGCCTTGTCACAGCTGCAGATTGAGAAACTTCTTACAGCTCACACACCTCAGTGGAGTCCTGTAGCCTAGGGTTAAGTTCCCGTCTCTTTGAGAGGGATTCTGAGTTTATAGCATGTAAGAAGGCTAGTAATAAATTTCTCCTAGTTCTTCTCTTTGCAATGCCAGCCTAGTTTTTGGTGGGAACTCTTCCTTAATGGGTATTAATATGGTGTAGATCCCATTATGGTTATGATTTCATGGAGGCCAGAAATGCAAGCAAACTAGTGAATAAATAATGCAAGTAATATTTTCTGTGTAGCTGAGAGGAAGGCAAATAAAATATCTAGATCTGATGTCATTTGTTCAAACGGTTTTCACTGGAAAATATCTCTTGATATGCAGTCACTGTGGCCTAATCTAGCCCATTTCTAATGAAATGTTAAAACAAATGGTGGTTCTATTAGGTTCATGTAGGCAAACAGGTGGCAGAACCCAGTGCAGTTATAAACTGTTTATAACAGAAAATAAAATCAGCTGAGTGGAGAAAAAAAACCAACTTATTTTAATTTTTTTTTGTTTTTTAAAATTTTGTCTTTATTATTCTGATAACAGATAAAACAAGAACTTGTTTTGTAAAATACAGCAGTGCCCTACTGAGGTATATAAAAGATTAAGGAAAACCAATCATTCAGTTAGTTCAGTTCTCTTTTCCCTCTAACTCTGGATCTCAGTTTCTAATTTCAAAGGAGCTCATTTTGGTCCACAAACCAAATAGAATTTGGACATTATATCACACTGGAACAAGCCTTTGTGACAAAGAAGTATTCAAAACTCAGTGAAGTGAGAAGTACATTAAAACTGGTATATCCAACATATCCGTGTGCATTCCTGAGATATATATCTATATCTTTTTTTATTACTAATACTAATAAAGGCAGGGCACGGGTGCAGCAGGCCTTAGTTTCTGTCTTTGGGGACTTTCATCTTTAATATAGTCTCTTAAAAATACATGCATTGCTACATTTTTCATTACCCTTAATTTTTTCATCAATCACGTTAATTTATACAGGGGGCACTTAATAATAGCTAATTAACACTTATGACTTTTTAAATTAAAAGACCTTTGGAGAGATTACTGCTGATTGCGAAAAGGTTTTTGTTCCTCCCATTAAAAAGAGAAAGAAAGAAAGACTGAAGATCTGGCTCAGGCATATGAGGGGAACTTCTCTCTTGCTTCACTGATCCTACAACAAATGAAAACAGCAAAGGCCTGTGCAAAGGCAATACTGCTATTAGCCTACACTCCTGAAAGGTACCTTTATTTTAACTGATTATTAAGCAGCATATATATTATTCAGAGTGACCTTTAAATAGCTGAAAATTAAATTATAATTTACTGGAGAGATATTTAAACCCATGTAGCTATTATTACAAAAAAATCCCCATGATGTCATACAATGTCCTGAAAATATATTTTTATTATTACCAAATGAAGTGAAGAGAGAAAAAGCATTAAATTTTGGCAGTGAGAAGGCTCTCATGGACTGAAATAGTACTTTTTAATAGCTCCCCTGTTATTACAGTGAGAAATAGACCATGTTTAGTTTTTGATTGCAATCATTTTTGGGTATATCAGGGAGCTGTTTGGATTCACACCACTTTCCTTCTCTAGTAATGACAGTATGATTCCTTCCTTTTAATAAACAAGTGTGTCCCTCAAAATTGAGCATACATGCTAAACACTTCCAATGCTCTCTAAATCTCAATGATCTGGCCAGAAAACTCTGTTTTAAAGCATCAGTGAGGGCTTTTTTTTTCTTTTTTTTGTGGTTGCTATTGTCATTTTTATAATAACTATTGCTATAGTTATTATAGTATATAGTATAGTTATTGCTATAATAACAGTGATATTTGATGATGATGATAATAATGATGATGATGATGATGATGATGATGATGATGATGATGATGATGTTATCCCACCAATAGGTGTCTCCATTCCCTGGCAGAGCCCACAGAAATACTTGATATCTGGAACATCTGTAAGATTCTACCACACTCTGGTGACGACAGGAGGGAATCCAGTCTGGAATGACAATATTCCATCCCTGAGGTAACCTCTGACCACCTCCCTTGCAATGGCCTCCCTCCAGCTGCCCAGGGCCTGAGGGAAGGCTCCAACACATGCAGTGCTTCCTCCCAGATTCACCCTTTGGCACGATGTTTTTACTCTTTACAGGTGAGCATATCAGGCTGCTGGTAGCAACTACTGTTCTATGAATATCTTTTCTAGACAAGATGAATGCAGGCTCACACAGTATAAAAAGACCAACATCATCTCTGTTTGGGAGCTTCACCCTTTTTTTTAGGCACATATCAAAAGGTGCCACCCTGGTGGTAGCAGTATTCTGTAGGTCACATTTCACGATAAGGCCTGTGTTTTGTACAGTCTACCTGTCATGAATAAATCACATGGGATAGTTTGAAGAGCACATGGCCGAGGCTGGAGCCCTGCAGAGCCTCACTAGGGACTGTGCTACACAAGGTGGTGTCTCAGCTCTCTCACAGCTCCAAACTTGAGTAAGGACANGGTGCCACCCTGGTGGTAGCAGTATTCTGTAGGTCACATTTCACAGTAAGGCCTGTGTTTTGTACAGTCTACCTGTCATGAATTTAAATCACATGGGATAGTTTGAAGAGCACATGGCCGAGGCTGGAGCCCTGCAGAGCCCCACTAGAGACTGTGCTACACAAGGTGGTGTCTCAGCTCTCTCACAGCTCCAAACTGGAGAAAGGACACAGCCAGCAGGGGTGCCAGTTCAGAAAAGTGCATGCCTGTTCTCGCCTTTCAGTCAAGATTTTCTGTAGTAAAGGAGTACCAAGCCACCAAAAAAATGATGGGAATATTATTCTCAGATGCCAAGACAGTCTTAGAGCTGTGGCAGCAGGAGTCAGCAGCAGTGTTATCAGAGGCAACATGTGCCAGCCTAGCTGAGTAGTGGGAATTGAAGTGTGGTGGGGGCATCTTTTCACTTCTTATCTGAGGAAGGGGGCCAGCCGGTATCAGGAATCAAAGCAGTGTAAAAGAAATCCCTGCAACACGGTAGCCAGGCAGTGCAGCATGGCTCTGAAATTGCCTAACATCTCGATGAACTGGATTTACATATAAATGATGTCAAACAAACATACTCTCCATAATGCTTTGCCAGTAACCACCTCAACATTATTCACTTTGATATTGTTCCACGCTGTGAAAACATGCATGAACCAGAAGAGTTTTACTGTGTTCTACAGGCTAGAAAAAACAATTATAAATAAAAGCAAAAAGCAAATAGTCATTATTATATATTGGCAGTTTACTTGATAATGGCCCACATAGTTACAAGCAACATCCCTTATGTCATAATTTCATGCCACAAGTGCCCTCACAGTTTAAAATAGGACTGCTGTGGTATGCTCTGTTGAATTTCCAAATAAATGAGTAATAATAATTAAAAGGAATTTGAAAAAACTAAGCTTCAATTTACAATGATTTGCAATTGAACACTGAAATTTTTAAACCTCTCAGGCTCCTTAATCCACATTTCCAGAAGGTTCCTGATTTTTTCTCTCCCTACAAACAGACAAACATTTTTGCATCATTATCAGTAACAGCATCAGTGATTCATACTTACTTTACTCTCTCAGAAAGCCTTAAATGCTCTGCAGATTGAAGTGTATGAAATTCTGATCCTGCACATAACAACGGTCAGTGGAAACATCATCTGTAAAGATCAGGAAGAGGGACAAATGTTTAATATCTTGATTTTCTGCTGAGAGAAAGGTTATAGCAATACTTAACACAACTTGAGAGAACAAAAACTCAAGGGAAGATGGAATTCATGGTAATTGGTAGTGTGCTCTCAGAGAATGGATTTTTCCCCATACTGTCTTCATAAGTAAGAGCAAAGACACTTTACCAACTAATTCATCTCTCTACTTATCTGTTCAAGAATTTAAAATCATCATCCATTGTTTTTTATATGACAGCAATAGACATGGTGAAACCCCTGGTGGATTTCATTAAGTCTTTGACAATTCTTCCCTTTTTGTGATTAAATGTCTTCTTTGTCTCTTTTTGGGAAGTGGGTGGACATTTAAGGTTTACAGTGAGTAGACAGTTAAGCTTCAGGGGCTTAAACTATGTGTATAGCTCAAAGCGGAGTTTCTCAGAAGGCTTGGCTGTTTTCCCTGGAGATTTAACATCTGTTTGATCTCTATTGGAAGACTACACTCTGTGAGATCCCCTTAACTGAAGATGTCCTCAGCATTTATATGCTGCTTCTGGGACTTTGTGAACTGCCTTGTCCCCAGGAAGCACTGCTATCATGGCAGTGCATAAATCAGAACTGGAACTTTGATGTAAATGGGACTGAATGCATTAATTGCTTTACAAGTCTTTGTGATTTGCATTGTCCCAGAGGACATGCAGTTATAGTGATTCAAAGATCATACCACGCTTTGATGTTGCCAGGGCTGGATTCGTTATTGCCTGAAATTGTAAGAACAAAGCTTTACATGGACACTGGAAATTTACGTGGAAATTAGCTGGGAGCCAGTGAGAGGATGGGATCCATGCTATTTCCTTCTCCAGGCTTAATGAGCCTTGGAAGACTCCAGCACTTTCTTGCTACACAGGAATTTAGTTTCTTTTCTGGATTGCTGTCAGCCTGGTTTGTGAAGTATCAGGATAACAGCCTGTGCACAAGTCTGCCTTATTGCACACATGAGGTAGCCTCTCTGAACATCTTTTAGTTGTAAAAGTCACTTTTCAGCTCTGTGCTTAGTCTCCAAAAGCCTTAAAGATGTCTTTGCTCACAGATAGATCCTTGAACTCCAGAGCTCAAGTCCCATTGTTCAGAAATTGTACTCAGACTTCAGAGCCCAAAGTTGTAGTGTATGTGCAAATTTTACTCTAGCTCTTTGGACCAGAAAACCAAGTCTATTACTTTCCCAGGATGAAGTTAATTCATTATACTGTGTAGAAAGCTAACACACATGTAAGAAAGAAATCAGATTAATTTTGTAGCCTGCATAGAAATAATTTAAAAATATACACATAAAAGGGAAAAATGGGCAATGAAATATCAATAATGTAATCAATAATAATAATAGTAATTAGCAATTCCTTTCCATTTTCCAGACCAGGCAAGGAAGAGTTAAAACAGTTTGTACCAATTATTGACTACAAGATCTGCAAATGATTGCATAAAATTTCCAAAATATGCCTGCAAGCTTCTATTATTGATGTTGTGCCCCAGGACATGCACATATGGATTTAATTGTCTAAAGTGTTTTATTAATTAAATTGCTATGATTTACCTCTCCCATGTTAGCATTTACAGTTTATGAAACAGCTCGTAATTAGGAAATGACTATACTGATGTTGCTTGTTTACTTTGCAAGCAATACATAATAGTGCCACATTCCTCTTTTTAAACCCACCCTCCCAGGCTACCTTTTTTTCTAGTCCGATTAATAGGCAACTGCTGCTGGTGCGTTAAATTGCTTTTTGGATATGTTTAGGGATGAAGATAACTGCCAGGGCTACTGCTGCTGTTGGAGTGCACAGCAGCATCCTTCTTCCTAGACTGGAAGCTTCATCCAGAGCTCAGTGAAGTTAACGGACCTCTTACATTGGTGTGTTTTGGAGCTGTCCCAATAAGCAAAAATTAGTCTTTTCCCTCCCTAAACACAGTATCATGTTGATTGTGGAACATCCAGAATACTCTAACCAGACACATACTACTTTATTCTCAGAGACAAGGTTTTGTGTTTTCTTTACTGACTCTCAGAAATATTTTCCAAAACACTCATGACTAAATGCCCTGAAGTTGCACAATTTATCCAAACGAAAGAGAGGCTGTAAGTTTAATGTGGAAGAATATTTGCAAATGAGTAGGTCAAAGGTGCATCAAAGGTAACTCAGCTGATGAAATGGATAATCTATCTCTGTCTGGAAGTCAGTATCATTCAATTTATAATTAAATTCTATAGTCTCAAATTTTGCATTTTTTTGTTTATTTGGAGAATGCAGACACCATATAAATGACCCACATGTATAGATGGAAGAAGAGAGAGAAGAATGGAGTGTTAGTATAGCAGGCAGTTGGACCTGATGATTGTTCTGGGTGCCTTCCAAATGGAATTTTTATTCTATTATATTCTAGTCTAGTCTAGTTTAGTCTAGTCTATGTGTTAAGACCAGAATGGAAGATAATGATCTCTTGAGTAAAATTTGCCACAAAATGTCACTTGCTAGTTTATAAAAATATTCCTACTCTGTTCCCATTCTCCTACTCTTCACACTGAGATAAGATCTTATATAGGCACCACCTCTTGCACTCCCATAAATTTCAAAAGCCTTTACAACTCTTGCTGATGCCAAACAACTCAGTACTCTGCTCTCTCCAGCTTCCTACTGAGTTCAGGGAGAGTAGGGATGGGCACAATGCAATCGATGGCATTAATTCAACTTAAATGTGTCCTGGCTTGTTTGTGATGCAAGCTAAAACCCAACTGCATCTTTGGTTGAAAGCTGCATTTTAAAACAGATATATGCAAAGGAAAAATGATATGAGGGATAAGAAACAGGACTTGAGATGTTAATCTAAAATCTGTTGCTTTCCCTGAAAGGAAATTTAACCCTTCATGTGAAAAAAAAGTCTTGCCCGGCTTAAGACTTCATGTTATTATTCTAGAAGTGCAGTAGATATCTGGGTAATGTCACATCTTCAATTC
>VZTT01075366.1:831-12797 GCA_013400855.1 Buphagus erythrorhynchus | reverse complement strand
AGATTCTGGGTCAAATCAAGAGCTTGCCTCCAACAAAATATCTAGGAAAGTGTGGGTTGCAGAAGAGGCTGAGGTTAGAAGGATATGCCCCCTAGGTGCTGTGGCAATGCACAGTATCTTGGTGTCTGGGCCAGTAGCAACTATGGGACCAGAGTTCCAATACCCACAGAGAAAATATAATATAGGGATGTGCTTATCTTCCATTTTTGTGGACCTCCACAGGAAGTTAAATAACAGAAGAATATAACTTTCTCATTAGTCCTTTAGATGAGAAATAGTATGCAGAGGAGCAGAGCAAGGTCCTGAAGGTCTTTCATTGTCACTGTGTTCACTCTCCCAGTTTCATCTATTCCCAAGATTTTCCATCAAAAGTGGGAGCCAAGACACACTCATTTTTCACAAGAGATGTCAGAGTTTATACTATGGGTTCATTGGTAAAGAACAGCACTAGAAAGAGTTTTTAAAGCCACAACAAATTTTAGAAAAAAAGGTTTATGATTGTCATCAGGTAGTTTTTGACACATTGTGTTTTGCTCTTTCAGATGAAAGATACATTGACGATTATATATCCACTTTTAAATATAGTCTCTTCTCTATCGAAATACACTCTCAAAATGTACTTTAAAAAAACAAAAAAACCTTGCACATTTTAATACTACTTCCATATCCCACCACTCTCCCATTCCCCTGAGTTTAAACTTGAATTTGTTTTGTCTACTTTTGGGCATGTGGGGTCAGCTCATCTGCAACTGATGAAGATAGCCATGAAAAAGAAATTATAGAACCTAAAGGTATTTTCAGAAGACAGACCTATGTATATACACAGTTTCACCTTTGCCAAGAAATCATTTCACTGTTCCTGAGTTCCATTAACTCATGACTGTTTGATTTCTGAGGAAATCCTTTGACTTAAAGCAGTTATTGCAATTGAGAGATGAGAAAAATAACAGCATCTGAATATCCTTTTCTTATTTTTTGAATTTAAATGCGAGCAAATAAAAATATACCTAACTGTTCAGTGTACTTACTGAAATATATTTTACCTGTTTAATGTACCTCCAGGTTCATTGTAAATAAGAAAATGTTGAAGTTTTCTTTTAAAATATTTCCGTAATATAGCTTGTAGGGTTTTTGCATAAATAATTTAGAGTAATGAATTTAAAAAAAACTGAAAACCTTTTGTAATACAAAAATGCATTTTTTTTTGACATTTTATTATATATATACCAAGTACTTTTCTAGAAACACATTTCCTTTCCTTCTGAGTGACAAAGGGAAAAGCATTAGATGAAGAATAAAAGGGAAGAGAAAAGAAAGGAAAAGTTTGATTATTTGCATTCAATAAAAATTTTAAAAGTTATTAAATAGTATGGAAATAGAAACTCTTGTATTATTACAGAAAATACACAGATTTGTGACTATTGAGCTCTAGGATTACACAAGCATTTGTATAAATCCATTTTTAAGGACTGAAACAATCCCCATGTTCCATTTCCAGACAGTGTTCTTCAAAACCACTGAAAGAAGAAAACTACCTGCTGTTGTGTCTGTTGGGAAGATCTTTGTTGCTGTGCATAGGTAAACATTTGGTGCATTGCTTTTTCGTTCTTGTCATAGCTCTTCAATTTGAAATCTGCATATTTGAAATGTCCCAGGATTCTTAGTTTTATTATTTTCAAAAATTGTGTCAGAGAAATAAAATGCACAAGAGAAAAGTAAGGAATTTTCTTTGTTGTTGCTTGTTTCCTTTTACCCCAATATATCAGATATTTGACCCCTTACATCTCTTCTTGACTGCTGCATTGTTCCATTGTGAGCAAACCACAATCTCAGAGAAAGTGGCAAAAGAAACGTTCCAAAATAGAGCTGGTGAAAACAACAAGGATGCACTTCTGAATTGCAGCTTTAGTGAAGTATTGACCCTTAAAACAGCAAATTTTTACCTGAATGTTCACATTTCTCGATCTTCACATTATCTTCTTTGATGGTTCAGTCCCTCAGACTGACTGCTGTGGTATGGCCTGGTTCCTTCATTTCTTTAAGTCCTTTTGTGAGTGCAGAAGCAAAGCTTAAGAACTCTTCTCTCTGCAGGGGAGGAAGACAAGTCCAGCCTTTTAAAAGCATGTGAGGAGTAAAGCTGTATAAATAGCCACTGACTTATAAAGGAAAAGAAAAATTCTTCTTGACAAGAAAAGGCTGAGATAAGAGGTCATGCTTATGGCCTAATGACACAAGAGAATATCGTCATTACTTTAATGAATTATTTATTTACCACATGGAAAACTGAAAGCAAGGGATAGAAACAGAAGGTGGGATTCATAAGTGGAAGCACAATGCACCCCAGGAGTCACCTCTGGGGCCAAAATCACTACACCCACTTGATCAAGGTGCACCAGCATGGTGGCACGACCACTTGAGCCCAAAGTGCTGAGCTGTGCAGGCACTATACCTTTGTTGGTCTGAAATTGTGTCTCTGCTCTTCTTTGTAATGCATTTTGGACCTACCTGTTCACTCCCTTCTCTGCTGGGGAGCACAGTGCTACCCCAGCACTGTCCAATGCTATCCCACTGTTATCCCAAGAAGGCTTTTTCTTTTTTTCTTTTTTTTTTTTTATTCCCTCTCAGTAGAAGCACTTTGCACATAGTTGTGTTTTCCATCTATCCAGTACAGGAGATTCTGGCAGACCAGAAAGCATATTTACATTTTGTAAATCTAGTTTTCTATTCCTCAGTTCTTCTTTGGCTGGGACTTCCATAGGACTGAGAGGTTGAAGCAAGCATCTGAAAATAAAACGTCAGAGAATAAAACTCAATAGGAATTTCTGCTCTCAGTGTTAGGACACTTAGTTTGAAGAAGGGTAAACTTGAGCTCTAGAAAATGTATGACTTCTACGTGAAATAATCTTTACAGGAGGGAAAAGAAGCCAAGAAAATGCCAGGAGCTGAGCAAGGAATTGCAGCTTGAGGTTTTGGAGCTTTTGTGACTCTTTCTCTTTTGTCAATCCAACAAAATGTAATTCTATTATTTTCAGAAGAATAAGAATCATGCTCTCTCCTTATTAAATGGCCATCATCATAGTGATTAAAGTGCTTTACTAAGGGTGAGAAATGTAGGTTTGATTCAGCTCCAAAGGACAAAGAAACTGCACACATTCTATTAATGAAAAAATAAATCTTCACCTTCTTTGTCCAGGATCAGTCCAGTCTAACTTTGAGAGGAGACATTTTGACTTTTACCATGAAAAATCATACTACTGGATACAGTCCCCAGTCTCCACAGCCAAGCATGTACTGTCACTAGTACCTTGTGATGTGCCATAGGTTGGGAGAGGAAAAGCTGTAATGGTGGGACAATAGTGATGGCTGCTTGGCTTTTAACATCTTCAGGATGTCATCTGTCTGTGGCTTCAGTGCAAGTGTTCCTGGGGATGACAGTGATTACATGACTAAAGTACCTATTGATCTAACACAGGAATTTCCTACCTAACAGAAAAAAAATTGGGACACCTTCTTGTATAGGAAAGTATTTAAACACAAGCTTCATTTTAATTTAATTTTAAGCATGTTTAATACATTCCTGAATCAGGGCCACTTAGGTAATTGTGTGGTATAATTGCAACAGCCTACTTTAAAAGCGCTGTGTAGCACCACAGAAATGTAATTCCCAGTGTCTGTTTAAGGAGGTGATCTATAGTTTAATGTTAGTATAATCGTCATTTGATGCAGCAGTTGCTTAGAATGTAACACTGTAACAGTGTTAAAAAAAAAAAAAAGATAGATAGATAAATAAATACATAAAATAGCATAGTGTAAATTTCTCTTAAATTACCACTCCCCCTCTCTATGCATAATGCATCAAATGTACTTAGCACCAGTGAACCGGATAACACTTTTTTAGATGACTCACTATCTTCATGTTGGAGTCACATTCCATTGCAGGGAATAAAATATGTTACCCTTGGGAGCAGAGATTTAAAGGAAAAAAAAAAAAATTGAGGGAATAACTTCACATCTGTTACTTGAGATGGTTCTTGTATTGGGTTTGCTTAGCCAGGTTTTGGTACTGGGGGGGCTGCTGGGGTGGCTGCTGTGAGAAGCTGCCAGAAGCTTTCCCATGTCCAGAGGAGCCAGTGCCAGCTGGATCCAAGATGACCAAGGTGGCAGCACCTATGGGATAATGTACTTAACAAGGCGAAATTACTGTCCAGAAACCAATGCCTCTGCAGAGCCCTGCAGACAGCCAGGGCAGTGCAGAAGGAGGGGCAGGAGCTGCTCCAGGCTCTGGAGCTCAGATTCCCCTGCAGCCCCTGGAGCAGCCCATGGTGAGGCAGCTGTGCCCCTGCAGCCCAGGGAGGGCACGGGGGAGCAGAGATCCACCTGCAGCCCTGGAGGAGCCCAGGCTGGAGCAGGGGGATGCCCAAAGGAGCCTGGGACCCCACAGTGTTCCTGTGCTGGAGCAGGGGGATGCCCAAAGGAGCCTGGGACCCCACAGTGTTCCTGTGCTGGAGCAGGGGGATGCCCAAAGGAGCCTGGGACCCCACAGTGTCCCTGTGCTGGAGCAGGGTCCTGGCAGGGATCTGCAGACCCACAGAGAGGAGCCCAGGCTGGAGCAGGTTTGCTGGCAGAATTTGTGACCCTATGGAGAGCCCACACTGGAGCAGTTTGTGAACTGCAACCCATGGGAAGGACTCTGGAGTAGCTTGTGCAGGACAGACTCCCATGGACAGGACACCACTCTGGAGAAGGGTAAGAGTGTGAGGAGCCCAAAACCCCATGATGGAAGGAACAGCAGAGATGACTTGTCATGACCTGAGCTCAACCCCATTTCCCTGTTCCCCTGGGTTGTTGTGGGAGAGGAGGTGGGGAATTCAGGAATAAAACTTAGTCCAGGAAGAGCAGAGGTGTGGGGGAAAGATGTTTATTGAATTTGTTTTATTTCTCATTACTTTACTCCGATATGATGGGCAATAAATTAAATTCCTCAAATTGAGTCTGTTTTTCCCATGAGAGTGACTGGTGAGTGATCTCACCCCCTCTTTATCTAAACCTAACCTCTTTTGTTATATTTTCTCTCCCCTGCCCAGCTGAGGAGGAGGGTGACAAAATGGCTTTTATGGGCATCTGGCATCCAGCTAGAGGCAACCAACCCACCACAGTTCAGTAAAAGCCAAATAATTTGTGATAAAACCATGGATTGTTGTTGCTATTAGTAGAATTATTTAAGAAAATGGCCTTTAGCCAGCATAACAAACCATCTTGCAAATTGCATTACTTATAGCATTTTACACTGTAAATTTCTTTTTGTTTCTAAGATATGTATGTTTTGAAGTCTTATAATTAACCTACTTCAATCATTTATATTTTGATGCATTCATGTGCAACTCAAATAAAAAAAAAAAACATATTGATGCAACTAATTAAATAAAAGTAAAATCGTATAAAGTTTCATTATAACTGTAATTGATTTGTCAGCTGAGTAATATAGCCAGATATATTACTCTGTTGACAAATTAAGTTAAAATGATAATGACACTTAGCTTAATCCTTATTTTTTATTGCATTCCTTCCAGATAATTTCTCATTTCTTACAAAAAAGGAATTCAACTTTTCTCTTTGCTGTCTCATAAATCTGTGGATTCACATTTGTATATTAAAGTCCTTCAGAGTTTCTGTTTCTTTTAATTGAAGTAGAATAATTTACAGCAGCTAATTGGCTTTTGCCAAAGTTAATATGATGGTAGTGATAGAATGCAGCCAAAATACATCTATCGTCCATAGGTGCAACAACACTTAGATAAGTAGGTAATTAAACCACCTAGAATCCAGCAGCCTTCATATTTTCCTTCATCATTACAGAACTTGCTTTGGAGAACAAACCCCCTGGCTTGGGACTGGTATGAGGCAATATATTTAACAACAAGAGAAAGGATGATGCTCTAGGGAGGCAAGAAAGAACTGCCCACAGAGAGCTAGGATCTGTGATGATAAGGGGTCAGTGATAAGTGAGGGACAGGTAAAAGAAGAACAGTTATTGAGTGTTTCTTATAATAGAGGAACTTGAAGGCAAAAAGAAATTATAATGTTCAAAAATTGAAGTGATACCATGAGGGTAGACTTTGTCTGGTTGCTCGATGCTGACCAAAGCACACCCTTGCTCCTGCTCCTTGGTAGAACAGGGGGAGAAAGCAAAATTAAAAATTCATAGGTTGAGATAAAAGTCTAAAAGTGTTTTGCACTCACCCATGCTCCACCCTACTCCTTTCTCTGTTTGTACTGAATGATGAATGCCACTTCACAGGATGGGGAAAATGCCTTTGGTCAGCTTGGGTCAGCTGTACCAGCTTCGACCCCTCCTAACCTCCTGTTCACCCCGAGCATTTTCAGAATAGAGATTAGAGAGACTCTTGAAGGTGTGCAGAATTAATTTAAATATTGAATGTGGGTAGTGCTATAGGCCTCATCCATTTTGTCTTGTTCAGTTGTAGTTTACCACAATCATGACTAAATATTTAGACAAGGTTTCATTTTATAATGTCTTGATTGAAACATTTATTCCTTTTTCTGTTTTGTTTTGTTCATTTAAAGAAAATTTTACTAGATTTGCATGTCCTTCTAAATAAAAGTTCCTCCAAAATTTAAGGCATTTTAAAAATGTTCAAGCAAAACATTTCAGTTTGGAATTGGAGGATGAATTTTGCTTTTGTTGTTTGCATTTTCTTCATCCAAGTTGCAATCATTTGGAAAATTGGTTAAAGTTCTCTAAACTTTTTTATTTTTCATTTTCTCTAAAGGAAACAGTGGGGGAAAAATACTATCTAGGTCCCAAATATACCAAACTCCAAGGTCGTATGTCTCCTGATATTTACACAAAACCAAATTTCTTCCTATGATGCCAGGAAGAGTACCTCAGAGATGAGAAATGTGTGGAATGAAATGCAATCGTACAAGACAGTTCTTCCCAGTTTGCAGAGAGCACAGCCACATTTTAGCCCCCAGCTATTCAGTGCTGGCTCCAAAGCTCAGAATTGCTCATGCATTTAATTCTGGAGGCCATCTCAGAATTGCTCATGCATTTAATTCTGGAGGCTATCTCAGCAGAAGCAGCAGTGTGCTGGCCGTGATGGCAACCATTACACTTGCATTCAAACAAACCGAGGGATGAAAGTTTTAGCCAAACCATGAATAAGGTCTTCTGCAGAAATTGAATGTTTCTCTGTTAAAATGTCTTTTAATCAAAGACAGGTACAGCCTATTGAGCAGTTACTTCCTTAAAATTATCTTTTAGATAAAGGACAAGGAGATAAGAAAACACGACACTGCTCACTGGTTTGCAATCCTCACGGTGTTGATCTACTAGCAGTGCTCACCATCTATTAAAATTGAGCTCAAGTCCTTCAAAATTAAAAACATGTGTTTCTATTGTTTCAGCTAAAATGTCACTGTCAGCAGATGAAGGTCAGCGGTCATGTCATGACCTTTTTAAAGTATTGCAACAACTAGAAAAATTTTTGGCTGATATTTTTACACACTTAGGAGAGAAAAGGGAATTCAGAAGTTTGTGCTATGCAGCTTTTTTCCCCCCACAGGCTAAGTTTTCTGCATATCACCTGTTCCCAGGACATCTGGATCTTCAAGTTCTTCTTGGATCTCCACATGTTAATGATCCATCACAGTGATAGAGTTCTATTTTCAGATTTACTCTTGCACCAGACCAGTACACTGTCACCCAGCATAAGAGAAGTACACAATACTCCCAAGATTTCTTGTGAAGCCACAGTTAAATAGCACTTTCCAAGTGCCTGACTCTGGAGATCACATGGTATGACTGCCTTCCTGTTCATTTAGTCCATTCTGAAGACATCACATAATGGGTCCTCCTATTAAATATCATTATAATACTCTACACCTACCCATTGTTTGCTTTTTATTGGTTTAATTGCTCTGTTCACATATAAAAGAGGACTCAAATGAGGTTTCTACCAGTATAAATAACATTTTCGGTCCAGGATGCATATTTTTAAGTAACGTATTTACATATTCTTGTGACTACACAATGTTTAACATACAGTATCATAGGTGACATCTGTAGACCTGTTTTATTGTTCTGAAGGACTGCAAACATCGTGTTTATTGGTTTACCATGTAACTAGATATCAGTAATACTTCTAATATTTATGTTACTTCTTGAACAGAAACCATGAGAATTTGCATTTCTCAGGTTTTCATCCTACACCCAGTATTTAATTCAGTATGCAGTGATGCATCTTTGCCACATACAAGATACAGGAAGCACATTTGAGTCTACAATAAATTAGAGCATCTAATTCTTAATTCAAGGCATGATAAAAGAAATAGGATGTAAATTAAAATGCTTTCCAACATGGTAATGCAAGTATTTCACCTTCCTTAGTGCAAACCACCAACTAGTCTAAGTGATCTCTGTCCTATTTGTTTGAGGCTAAAACTGAAGTCCAAACAGAGGTAAAAAACTATTATATATATACCATAGAGATGGCAGGTCAAGCTCCCATAGAAACCACATTAGTGATGAAAACGGGCAAAGACAATTTAATTACCTGCAATCAATAGAAAAAAATTCTATAGGCTGCATGCAAGCTGTGAAAAATAGCAAATTAATGTTCTGTCACATCCCGCAAGCATAAGACCACAAAGATTCCATAAGTAAACTATGATTGCAAGACAAAGTAACTGCAAAACCCAAGCAGATCAGCTCTCCCTTTAGGAGCAATTTTTTTCTGAATTACCTAAGTAACACAGCCATACGCGTCCTATTTTCATAAATCATATAAGCATTTAAGATCCCAGTGGGATCCAGACTCCAAAGTACCTCTGTAATTTATATGTGTATGCAGAAGTCACTTAGGTGCTTTGGAGAAGGATACTTCTAGATTTTACTTGGTTTTAACTTAAAAAGATGAGGAAGTGCCTCATATTTTTGCAGGAATTTTCAATGCCAAAATAATACTTTTGGATTTTCTGCTATAGTTGTTCTTTGATAAGTCATTTGCCACTTTGGTAAAGAAAAAATTTAAGTCAAAACGACAACCTAACCTCTTTTTGGGGAAAAAAAAAAGAAAAAAGAGAAGAAACTAAGCCAAAAAACATAGATCATCTTGTGCTAGGCTGTCACAATGATTTTTATATACAATCGATTCACAATGAGGCTAGACTTTGTACTTTTCTTTATTTCATTGATTTGGGGTTGGTTTTCCCTTCTGCTGTTTGTCTGCCTTTGTGGGTATATGTATTCATGTTTTATTTTCATTTTAAATGTTTGAAGCAATGTCATAGGCCATCTTTTAATTGCTCATAGACAATCAAAGAAAGGGGGCTACAAATAGAAATGATATCAAGAAACATTGTCGTATGNAGTTTTACTGTCTATGAAGTATCTGTAGATAGCTATTCATAGGTTTATTAATGGAGATTTAGGTACATCCGAGTTTAGCTGTTCATATGCTCTGCTAGAGAGAACAGGAATCCAGCCAGGTTCTAGCTTGAAAGTTACTATTGTGTTGCTTGTGTTACACAAGGAAGTAGAAGGAGTGAAAATAGTGAAAACAAGCAGAAAAAGTCAAGCTGTGTTATTTCTATTTTGAAATATATCTTCTAGTGGTGTGGTGCAGAAAGCACCATCTTAAAACTTCAACTGGTAGATGCTGAGTCACTTTCCTTTGCTGTAGATCTGGAATAAATACTTGATGACTTCATGTTTTTTTTCTTGTTTTGCACCATTTTGCCTGAGGTCAGAACCTGGACCCTTGACATTCACCAAACCCCCTCTAGTCCAAATGTAATTTGCACCATCAGTGAATTCATTTTTCAGCCTCAGACCTTGAGTCTCCTTCCCTAGAAAGTCAACAACACAATATCAGAAAGTGTCAGTGTTAGAAAACGTATTTTGCTGTATAATAGGGAACATAATTTCCTCGCCCAACAGATTTCCAATCTAAATAGTCTCTTATTTAGAATCTTACGTGCACTGGTAAGTGACGTTTTGGTACCCAGCTAGAAATGAGCAATAACATTCAAATGAAAATTGGAAGCTGAAGATCTGAGCATTAACAACAGATGGTTCAACGTGAATCTGATAAACAAGTTGTTGGTCCCCGTCAGCTCCCCCCGCTTCTCCTTCCCATTTCTTTTCGTTTGCATACGTTTTTGTGTATGTGAGTTGTTTTACCGCAGTCAAATCAACAGGGGAAAAAGGGTTTCCAAAACCAAAAAGCAAACCTCATGGTAAATCTGGAACACATTCAGATGGCAGTGGAAATCGCTTGAGCATCTAGTGCTGAGGTGTTTGAGATTTAATTCAGGCAGCTCAGTTAGCATAGTGGCAGTTATCTTAGGCTCTGGATTGTCTCCCACATTGGTCCATGTCCCAGTATTCTCAACGTACAACTTGCTCCGCTAAAAAATCCAAATATGAGATACTCAGCTTCACGCTTGGATGCTCATGTGCAGAACACAGTGAAAGGCAGTTGGAAGCCTACAATCACATTTGGCCTATCATGGCTGGATTTCATCCCAGTTTTACAATAGATCCTTCTTTCTCTTTCTCTATTCACCAAAAAGAGAGTCCTTGCCTTTGTGCACAATCACACACTCAACACAAAGGAGAACGTGGAACACAAAACTACAATATTATCAAAAGCAATAAGTAAAGAAAACATATGGGTAAGATATGGAGGCATGCAGTTGTCCCATTTAACATCCTTCTTCGTATTTGTTGTTGTGTAAGTTCACAAGCTGCACAAAGGCTTTTTGGTCAGGTAAACATAGCTATTTTGCTCTGTATTAAAGCAGTTTATTCAATGCAAATGTAAGTTAAAAGTAATTTCATTTTGGATACCCTCAAGAACCCTGGTGGCGTAAGTGTCAAAATGTTACTAGTTTAAAGAATTAATATCACAGTAAAGCACTGAGCAAATACCACAGTCCCCCATCTCAGGAATTGCAGACTCGAAACTGCACTGTTGGAATATACCCAGATTAAGACTGAAAAGGGACCACAGGAGCTCCACTGAATTTTCACAGATTAGCCAAACTAATTTTTGAAGGAGATTCAGCAGTACAGGAGGAAATATAGTGAGTCCGTATCGTTGAGAGCCAGGACTGGGAACTTGTGGGTCTCTAAATTCTGGGTCGCAGACAATATATAGGATCCACCAGTTAAAGATTATAAAAGCACCCATGTTCCATCTAAACAAACATTAGCCTGCCCCACTACCGTGAGCAACTGTGCAAATGATCATCTTGTACAACTCAGGAAAGGGAGGGAAATGGAGAGCTGCTTAAAGCAATGCTGTTACCAAGAAATGCAAGCCTCAGACTACAGCCCTGTCTTCAATGACCATCATAAAAGGAATAGATATGTACAGATTCTGATAATTATCAATTAAAGGACTTCCTAGTGCATTATCCCAGTGTTGTGAGGGGAAAGATGGTGAAAAAATCTGAAGTCCTAGAACACCATGGCATTGAAGAACATTGGCTTCTGAGATTGACGGTAGCTTTCTTTTGTTTCTTGACTGGGAAATAATTTTTTCAGAAGAAATGATGCATTAAACGCGCTTCTCCTGCCCATAGAATGGCTTCACGTTCTTTTGAACATGGAAGGAATAATCACACCAAATCAAATAAGCTTTGAGGTTTGATCCAAAATATTTATGTTCAAAGCAATGAATTATTTTCAGTAGTTGCCAACCCATGACAGATTCAATCTACATCTGTAAACATCAGAACATTTTACATTCTGATACAATTTTCCTGAATTTACCATAGAGACAAGATTTTTGTGTGTGTGCATGTTAATCCCAGTGTAAAATATCCCCAAACCAATCAATCAATTGATTAACAAATTAAGTGCTAAATAATGGATGGGACTGTGAACATTTCCTGACAAGATGCTGAGAATAAAATATGTGTCTACAATTCTTTTGTCT
>VZTT01075364.1:0-60971 GCA_013400855.1 Buphagus erythrorhynchus | reverse complement strand
CCATTCCATGATTCTACAATCCAAGAAAGCCCAAATACAAAAGCAGTGGAGTGATCTGGATTAGATTCAGCAGAACAACATAATAGAGTGTTAAGAAAAATGGGATTTCTATCATTTATTTGATCACCCACAAGATTAACTGAAGAACTGGAGAACAGTCATACACACATCAACCAAAAATGCAGTAATTTAGGAGCAAAACTGTTCCAGGGACTATTTGCAAATGGCATTTCACGGATTAAATAAATTGTGCTTCAGTGACAAGGATGGGGCACCAAACTTCAGCCAGGTATTCAAGGACAGCACATCATGTTTCTGAGGCAGCTGCTACAATGCACAATAATAGCCTGAGTCTCTTCCCACTGAAATCCCAGGGCAGACCTAGGACTTGCTAATGGTTTATTATTTATTGGTTTATGTTTCATTAACTGAAATATTCTGAGCATTGCACAGGGTTGGCAAACATCATAAAACCAGCATCAGTTCTGATTCTGCCACTGAGCTGGTAATGGATTTGGCATAAATAATTTAAACTTTCTGGCTTGTTTCTCTATATTGAAAGTAAAAGTTTTTTTCTTTTTTAAAAATAAAGTGTTTTGATATCTGATAGTAAACACGCTACATTAAAAGTAAATATTTTATCACCATATTGTCATACCAGATAGTCTGTCCCATTTACATGCTACAAATGTTGTACAGGGGAGTGATAACAACCCCTATAAAACCATGAAAAGTTGATCCATAAGTACCATGAGATACCTGAGCATTAAAAGAACAGATTTTTTTTTAGTAGCTCAGCTTTCTGCTTGGAGAGGTACAAATAAAAAAAAAAAAAAAAAAAAGAAGAGGAAGAAAAACAAAGCTTTAAATCTTATAAAATGGTAATTGTGCATAGAGAACAAATGAGGCCTTGCAGCTTTAGCAGTTAACCATGACTGTGAGCTGGACATGTGTGTTTTTCATTATTGGCAAACACATTGTTAAACATGAGCAGACCCAAATGTACACGTGCTTTACATTACATCTGCACAAGGGAACTCTTCCCACAGCCAGCACCACTTTCCCAATCCCAAATGATGACTGTTGTAAGGAGCCCTTGCTTGGCACACTCCTCATGTGTTTTATGGAACATGCATTAAAAATCCAGGATCAAACAGTGCTGGTTTCTCACTTGTGATTACAGAACTCTGGGCAAGCTCAGCCAGGCAGAACCTTGCACTGCAATCCCATAAACCCACACAATGGAAATGAGGCAGCTCCAAGGATAAATGCCTGTCCTGGCCAGCCAAATAAAAAAAGGATAAACTGATTTTAAATAGTACAACAGCAATTAGAAAGGCTAACAAGGATTTCCATGTGGGATATCACTAAGCACAGGGAAGCATTACATGGAGGGGAGGGGAAAAAAGGACAGGAGAGCTCTGCTAACTCAGGACCACCATCCATGGTGGGAGTGGGATATAAACCAGAGCAGCAGGGTTCAAAAGTTAATATCACATGAAAGAGATGGGGATCTAGGGCAGAGAAACACTTGAGTAGATTTTGCTGCTGTTAGAGCATCAACCCCACTGATGTTATCCACAGAAATGCCCCTGGATCCCTGCAGGTGTCCAAGGCCAGGCTCGATGGAGCTCTGAGCAGCCTGGTCTAGTGAAGGTGTCCCTGCCCATGGCACAGGGTAGAATGAGATGGCCTTTAAGGTCCCTTCCACCCCAAACCATTCTGTGATTTTATCATTTTATGGTTGGCTCTTTCAAGGTCAGGCCAGACTTGGAATGCAAATGTAATTTGAGCCACTAGAACATCTGCTCTGGGGTATTTCCAGACCATCCTGGAACAAGAAATACCCAAATCGTGTGAGAAAACTGATTTTTACAAAATCTTCAGGCAAAAATTGCCAGTGGGCTTAGCTAAGCATGATGGCTACAGCTCAGATGAGAGAGCCAGGTCCTCTCTGCATCACCTGGCATCCTTCCACTGAAGGAAAGTTCTGCTGATCTGGCTCTGTACCTGGGGAGAGCTGCCAACAGACAAGCTGATGTGACATATCAGTGTTAGAAAGGAGCAGGGGGGAAAAATCTGTTAGATCCTATAAAAAATTGTGGGTTTGGTGTTCCTCGACCTTGTAAAATTCATGAGGTAATTCGAAGAGAATCACAGCCCATGTTTGTGAGTGACCCAACAGATCTTTTCCTGGCCAAAGTCCTCAGCCAGGACATCTCATGTGAAAGGAGCTCTTAGATGCTCCCTGGTTTCTAGAAGGCAATTTCTGCTCTATGCTGCTAAAAAATCCCATTTGGGCAACATGATAGACTGAAGAGTGACACAGTGTGCTGGATTTTGCTGCCTCCTTAGAGCAGAGAGAAATGCAGGGGAAAAACAAAAACTTAAATTCTGGTGGCCTAAAATTTTCCCACATTCCTCCAGTGTTTCCTGCTGGGTTTAAGTTTCAAATGGGGATGAACCACAAGTAAATTCCAGGTGGAGTTCATCTGCACCTGGTAGTTCACCAAATCCTAAAATGATCTGGTTTAGATGGACCTTAAGTCTCATCCCATTCCAACCCCTGCCACAGGCAGGGACACCTTCCACTATCCCAGGTTGCTCCAAACCCCTTCATCCTGGCCTTTAACACTTCCAGAGATGATTGTTACAAAGCCAGGAGTTATCCCAGTGGCTTTCAGGTTGGCCTTACTTCTGAGCTTGAAGGTACATTGCTGTCTGAAAATCAGAGCTGGATCTGGGAAGACATATAAAAAATATTAAAAATTAAAATTAAAAATATCTGTATTTGTCAAAAATCCTTCCTGTCATTTCACTTTAATCCCTGATAGTTTATCATATTTCAACTTTTTTTTTTTTTTTAATATTTGATAGCAAATCTCATCCCAGATGCCTGNCTCCTCAGCCCATTCCACCCCCTGCCACAGGCAGGGACACCTTCCACTATCCCAGGTTGCTCCAAACCCCTTCATCCTGGCCTTTAACACTTCCAGAGATGATTGTTACAAAGCCAGGAGTTATCCCAGTGGCTTTCAGGTTGGCCTTACTTCTGAGCTTGAAGGTACATTGCTGTCTGAAAATCAGAGCTGGATCTGGGAAGACATATAAAAAATATTAAAAATTAAAATTAAAAATATCTGTATTTGTCAAAAATCCTTCCTGTCATTTCACTTTAATCCCTGATAGTTTATCATATTTCAACTTTTTTTTTTTTTTTAATATTTGATAGCAAATCTCATCCCAGATGCCTGTGCTCACATTACCATTAGATCTACTCCTCATCCCTTTGACTTGATTACTGTTTCTGGTGGAGTCTGCAGCAAATCAGAGCTGAGTCCTGAGCAGCTCATGCTGGCAGCCTGATGAAATCAAGAAAAAATGTAGCTCTTGTTTACTGAGGAAGCAAAGCTGCTTCCATAAATAAGAAGGAGACACAAAAAAGAGGCAAAGATGAAATAGCACTCTGAGTGAGGCAATTCAATCATTTTAGGAGGATTTCAGTGCAAAATGGCAAAAGGAAAAGATTCCTTCTCTAAAAAGACAAATCTTATGTTTTTAGTATTCTCAAAACACTTCAAATCTCACTGGAGAAAGGATTATTAGGGGCAACCTCAGCTTTAAAGTAGGAGCCAGCCTCCTTTCTGTGGGTACAGAATTATTCCCAAAGGAATTATATTTTAAAATGGAGGGGGTGGGGAATGACACACAAATTTCTGGGCAATGATTTATCTTAGAAGCTGCTCCCAGCTCCCTGTTGCTGCACAGCACCGATGCTCAGCCACCCCTGAGTGACACAGGGCTGTGGTGATGCCACTGCCAGGTGACATCAGCTTCTCCAGCTGGACCAGGTGAGGTCAGGAGCAAAGGGACAAGGGAACAATCAGCTGCCATCGGGGCTGGGGGGTTCCCCCCCAACACCTGCAGCTGAGGCTGCACCTGCTCTGCTGGAGCTGCTCCTGCACAGCTCTCAGGGAGCCTTCAAATGACTTGTCAGACCTCTGCTCTCTCCTCTGGGGATGATTAAAAAGAAAACGCAAAGCAAAATAACAAGAAGACAAAAAAAAAAAAACAAAACAAAACAAAACAAAAAAAAAAACCCACCAGAACATGATAAAGCAGAAACAACCAAATGCTAAAAGCACTGAACTTGGCTCCCATCTGACATCAGCCTCCTACACAATCCTGGGAGGTCACTCAGCCTACACACCCCTCTTTCCTTTTATTTTCTTTGATTAGCCAGGATACAATTTCCTTAATTTTGTTACGAGCACTTTCTAAGAGTAATGGAAACTAAAGCCCAGGATGATGGAGATACAAGTAACTTTGTCCTGTTTTCCATGGCTCCCTTTTCTCCCTCCCTTTCTCATCAGCACCTTGCACACCTTCCCACCAGAAGCCACATCCTGACAATAAAACCACACCACAACCACCTGGTGCAGACACATCTTTGCTGCAGTTTGCTCACTGAAACACAGGAATGCTTTCATGCCTGTCCAAGCTGGCTGGTGTCAAAGCAAAGGAAGGGATGGATTTCCAGGACCCAGAGACTTTTGCAAGAAAAAAATCACATCAGCAGAGCAGTACAGATGAGAACTCCCAGTTTATGTGACCAAAGCCCACAGGCAGAGCCATGCTGGTGTATGTCAGGGACCTGATCTCCTCTCCAGGCTGCAGAAATCAGCTCCTTGGCATCCAGGGGATTTCTGGGATGAAATGCATCACAGCCCCTTAGTTAAGAAAGGTTAAACTTCATCAAGAGCATTGTTGGAGGTCTCACTTTAATATCATTTGCAAGTGTTCCAATGAAATCCTCAGCCTTAGGCAAATCTTGCTCATAACCCCATGTCATTGATTAGTTTTAGCAAGCCCCAAATGGCAAACTGTCCCACTCCCTTGTTAATGCAGCCATCTCCTCTCCTCTGCTGGCCCTGAAATAACAATGAATGCAGCATCCTTAGGCTTGCCAAAAGCACTTTTAGCTCATGAAATACCAGCTTTATGTCAAAAACAAGCTTTTTGGAAAAGCAGAACTCACTTGTCTGACAAAAACAGAAGAGAATTGCAGTATATCTAGAGAAATTCCAGCTTAGTCCCAAAATTTGAATCTAACTTCCCTTTTTGAAGGTTTTAGAATGAGAGTTGCTGCTGAGGCATGGCCTAGCTAGAGAACTGATTGTGAACTTCAGACTAAGGGGGAAAAAAAACCGATGCAATTATGAATCTGGCTCTCAAAAGCCAGGGCTTCAACATCCACATCCACTGCTGGCATTTCCCAGCCTCCAAGCAGAAAAGCTCCTTAATGGCTCGCCGAGGTCTGGGCAAGGAGCCTGGCCTGTGAATGCAGCCTGTGCCCTGTTCCTGTGGAGGATCCATCATCCCCAAAGGCATCAGAGACAGCCCCAAAGGCTGAGGGCAGTGAAGGGAATCCAGTCCCCTGGCAGCTGCCAGGCAAGGCCACCACCCCATGTGCTGCCATTAGGCAAAGGCAGCACAGCAGCTCCATCCCTGCCTGGCTCCCCAGGGACAGGGGGTTTATTGCTCCTGCAGCCTCCATCCACTGCCATTACTGCAGCAGAACAAAGTGTAATCACATTTACATGGGATTTTCAACCATTAGTAACAAACCGCTCAGTTTTCCGTGCCAGACACCGGCTTCCTCCCAGCCTGCCCATCCCACCCTGCAGCCCAGAGCTGACGGGCACATCCTGCCCTTTGTCCGCAGCCATTCACTGAAAACTTCAAAGAAATCCCTCTCAAAAGCTCCTCCTGGCCCGGCCTGCCCCGCTGCTCTCCCAGGGGGGCACAGGATGACAGCAATTGAAGGTTTCCTTCCTCTGTGCTGTGTCCCTGATCACCTCAGCATCATCAATCACCGCTTTGGGTACCACGGGGTGCTGGACCAGCACTGCAGCACAGAGCCAGGATTTGTGGCTTCTGCCAGCGGTACAAATGATGCAGAAGGAATTACAGCATCTCTGGGGTGATCAGGGGCCTTTTGTCAGATGCTGAAAGCATTTATGGACTTCTCCCTCGCAGCAGGGTTCTGAATGTGCATAGTTAGGCTAATGGTTGGGGAAAATCCAATACCTGCTGAAGTTCTCTCTTAGGCAGAGGGGAAAGTCTTGTCTACAAGCTCTGTGCTGTGAGGCACGACTTGCACTGCACCCATGCATTGCTTCTGCTCTTTCCTTTCCCCTGGCAGATCTCCTCATCAGCAGAACCAAACCAAGAGGATTTATAAACCCTAATTGTTAATAAACATCGTACTGCAACAAACGAGATTTGGGGCAGTTTTAGCAGGTTCAACACATTTTTTTTATGACCCACAGGACTGGAAATGCTTCATTCCCCCTCCCTTTTCCCTGTGCCCCTGCCCAGCTCCCTGCAGACTGCCCTGGGTGCTCAGTGTCCCCTCCATCCCCTGGGACAGGCTGGGGATGCCCAGAGGCAGCTCTGCTCCTCTGGCTGTTTTCTCTAGTGGTGAATGTGCTCCTTCATAAACAGCCTTGTCGTGTCTCTGACCTTTTCATGCACTACACGAGCAGGCCTCATGTTCACTAACCCCTGCAGAAGATCAGGCTATAAAATCTTATTTTCTCAGGAAATGGTATCACTTGTGTATCTTAATGAAACTGCTGTGGTTTGTTGTTCTACACTGCATTTCGAGCACCCAGATCAAAGAATTAACACAAGATTCAAGATCAGATCTAGCTTTGCAAGCAAGCAGAGTAGTCTTTGTCTTTGATATGCAAACAAAGAATCGTTAAATAAATTTGATAGTATCAAGCTAATAAGAGGCTTCAAATGCAGATTGAGCAACCACTAGCTACCTGGAGACAAGCATTTTGATAAAGCAACACTAAAAATACAAATAAATTCCTACTTAGAACTTTGGAATTCATTCAAACACAGATCACAAAGCCTCAGCAGTTGTGTGAGTCAGTATTTTGTCTCCAGACATGTTAGTTCAGGAAAATGTGGGGGTTAAGGTGAAGCTGGTGAGATTATTTTCGTATCAGCAACAAGTTTTATTGTTGCAGAGCTATCATTATTTGTGGATGGACAGAGCTCAACTCCACTGGCTTCATCTTAAACAGAGAAAAAGGTTTGAGACCAGCACGGACAGCGTGTGTCAGCTTTCCTTTTTGTAACCCCTTGGCCTTTTGGAGGACACCTATAGAATACCACAACCTCAGCTGATGCAAATGCTTAGAAAAGAGGATTTATTGTAGGGAAAATTAAAATATAACTCCTGCTCAGTGGCTGCAGTGTGTCAGGAGGAAAAAGAAGTTTATCAGTGAGTGAACAAAAGCTGCTTTGAGCTCCAAGTTATTTCTGCATTTCCACTTTGAAATATTACCATTGGCCATGGATGAAAGCAAGATTGCTGGAGTACTCCTACAAAAAACTAATTGCAGCCTGCTGGTGCCAGGGATGAGTTCTCCTGAGCACCTCCTATCCAAAGCACCAGCAGGGCACAGCTGGGGCAGGTCACAGGGCCACACAGAGCTGTCCCCAAGTGTCCCCATCATCACCCATGAGCAGAGTTTGCACCCCAAAAGTGGGAACCCCCAGACTTTAAAACCTTCTCCCAGTTTGGAGTTTGCAACCCCTGCAGACAGAGCAGCTCCCCAAACAGCTGGCAGCTCTCTGGATTTAGGATCCCCTGATTCCAGAGGCAGAGCTGAGCCTTCCCCCCAGGCTGGTGCCCAGCCAAGGGATGTGCCAGGCTGTCCTTGCATTTGTTCAGCATCCCAGGAGCTTTGCCCAGGAAGCTGCAGGTACAAGTATTAGTGGATTAAAGAGCAATAGGGGCACCTTAAACCCACTCAAAGCAGGATTTTTCCAGGGCGTTTACAACAAATCAGAAGAGTTTTATATTAAGTCTCTGGAATAAAAGAGGGTTCAGACACTGCAGCCACACAGGCTGGCAGGCAGTGGAGGCTGTAATCTATGGAAGTTATTATTTTTAAAGGCACAAACGAGCCTTTACTCTTTCAAAAGGGAGATATGGAGAAGAGGGAGACTGTCACCACGATGTGGTAACCCATTCTGCTGCGAGATTTTTATACACAAAAGCCACCAGAGCTCAGAGGATGATTTGCAAGAGATCTGTACCTGCCTCTGTGGCTGGACCCTGCACAGAACAGAGCAGAAAAGGCAAGTTCATCCCAGGCCAGGGGCCACAGGATGCCCAGCAATTCCCCAGTCTGAGGCAGGGAGAGGCTGGGGTGGGACAGACATCCAGAAGCAAAAGGTTATTTCAGAAAATCACACCCCAAACACTGCAGGAACCATCCAGTGCTGCTTTCCCTGGGAAGACTGAGGTAACAGTACTGCTTTTTAACACAGTTCATTATTGCATGCAGTACTTAGGAGCCTCAATTGCTCCTTCTGCACAGCTGGAGAGAAAACACACATTGGCTCAGGAATTCATGTCTGAGTGGCCCAGGAGCAGCAGGCAAACCCAGGGCTTTGCCATCACTTTGTGTTTAACCAGCTTTAGAAAAATATCAGTGGTAGGACCGAGGGAGATAATCCATCAAACCCAACCCAGACAAATATACATTCACCCTCTTAGTGCAGTATGGGAGAGGCTGCACACTCCTTCTAATGGCCATATCATCACCAGTCCAGAATTAATGTTCGTGCCAGCAGCATTAATTACCCTCCCTTTGATTTCTCTCAGGGATAAGGCTTGAGCAGCACTGAAGCCCTGCAGTCCCTCCTTACAGCACACTTTTCTCAAGCCCAGGAAAAACTGTGATAATCAATATTGATTGATTGCTGTGCTCAGTCCCACTGCTGCTTCTAAATCACAAAAAGCACTTCATCAGATAATGCATCTGTTTAAATTTACCAAAGAAGAGGCAGTTACACATCAGCTTCAGGGGCCAGATATGCAAGAGTGCACTGACAACTCCTAAAATAGATGGAAATAATTAAATGCCTGAAAAACACAATGCAAACAGGAGTGCTGACACAGATTTGACATTGCTGGCTGAACAGCAGGCTGGGGAGCAGGGATTAAACTCCCTTCAAACAGCTGGACTCGTGCCTGCCCCACCATCCATGGCCCTGGGCCAGCTCCCAGCTGTGGGCTCTGGAAGAAGAGGCAGCAGACTTGTCTTCTTGAGCTGTTAATTAGCACAGGGGTGATGTGGGTTTTAAATCCCTTTCTACCTGAGATGTGGCATGAACCCCTCATTCACCACCTCCCACAAAAGGTCCCCAAACAAATAAACCTCAGGGATGAAACAAGCCCAGGAGTCTGGATAAATATTTCAGAAGGAGCAAGTAGGAGCACAGCAGCTCCTGAATCCCACCTGGATTTCAGTCTCACACTTACCTGTTCAATAGTGATAAAGCTCAGCAACAGAAAATTAGATATAAAGCAGAATTTCATCATAGAAGGTAAGGCAACCACAGGGGAGTGGGACAGGAATGAAGGATGGCAGAACCCACAGTCATTTATTTGTGGGCACTCAACCTCAGCGGTCAGTGACAGCTCAAAAATAAAATCTAAGTTCCCCAGGCATGCACAAACTTGTAAATGTGTTGCACTTGGAGCACAATATTTATTTCTTTTGATTTCCATTGAAAACCAGCCCCAGAAACCTACCCAACCTTTAAAAATGATGGAAAAGCTTGTTCTATACAGACATAAAGACTGTCAGGCTGTGTTGTCAGGATATTCTGAGGAATAAAAAAAAAATTATCCCTGAAGACTATTTTCCAGCAATGTTACCCTAAAATCTGCCATTCTGTATAATCAGGATAGTGGTCAAATGTGCTATAAGAGGAGTTCAAATTTATAGCACCCATGTGCAATATGGGCTCATCAAAAAGTATTAAATCATTGCTCAGAAAAATAGAGTTCCTAACATCCATGCAAGGCCACACTTGAAAAGTATTTTATTAACAAAATCTAAAATGGGTTAAAAGATTTTTAAAAAATTAAGCCTGCCTATTTTCCCTTGGCTGTCTCCTCTAGATTTGATTGTAACTTTGGAAAGAAAAATGGCACTTACTTCATTAGGGAACAAGCATTTTCTGTGGCTCAGCTGGGCTGCATCCATAGATCTTCCCTGAAATCTGTGGAGTCCCTCAGCCCCCAGTCCTGGGAGCTGCACTTTCAAGGGCATAAACTTGACACCACATAAATATTATGTGCTTTTCTTACACTTTGTAGCTCAGAATTGATTCATTCTCGAGCACAGTTTCGGGGCTGAGTGTAGCATAACTCATCTCCAGCTGGCATTTTCTCTGTGAATAATGCCAAGCACCCCTTCACCCAGGGATGAAGCCTCCAAGAAAATAACAACACATCTTTTTCCTGCTCACACCACCACAACCCTTCTTGGCATTTGCCCTCAGACTTTCTCCATTCCAAAAAATGCAGATTTTACCAATTCTTTACCCTTTTTCTTCTCTCACTTAGTTTTGTTTTCACCAGCAATTTTAACCCTAACCCAAGAATACCATTTTTGATCATCTAAAACAAAGGTCACCTGCTACCAGGTGAAAGAACAGGTAAATCCTTTGATATTTCTTAATAACTGGTTGTACATTTAAATTCTGAAACTAGAAATTTTTTGTTTGTCAACTGATAAGCCTTGTTGGCTTAAAAGAAAGTAAAAAGAAAAATCATTATTTACAACATAAAGCAGAATTCAGGTTACCCTGGAAGCAGGCAAGTCCCATAAACACCAGCAAGATGTCAGTGGGATGACACAACGTTCCAGGGAATTTATTCCTTTAATAGTTTTCAAATCACATCACATTTAGCCTTTCCAAAAGCAGTGTCACCTCTTTGGGGAATACACCTGCAAGAGTTTCTCAGAGTGTCCTGAAGGACACATTCTGCTGGAGGGTGTTCTTGGGTAAGTGTTGATATTATTCCACCAAGTGTCCCTGTTTCACATTAAATCAGACTTCAGTAACTCTGGTTTTTAATGTGTTGTTTTCAAAGTGATGCTTATCAAAACTTTTTAGGTTCAGGTTTCTTATATTCACCATATTCCTACAGGATCATTCTGTGTCCACACAGCTCCTGGAACTGCTTTCCTCTGATTCTTGTCTAATTTTCTAAGGTAATGTCTTCCAAATCCCCACAAATCCCCTACTCCAGTGTGGCACAGTCTGGCAATATGGATTTGCTGCAGGCTGTGCAAGTCCTCCCCTTTTCCAGGATGTTTTACTGCACTGTGTCAAGTGCTTCCCCTCTCTGTGACAGAGCTGCTCACACAGAGGAATGGGAATTGCCAGATGAACTCAGAACCTGTTCTGACAACTTCTTAGAAACGTTGCACTTTATTTTGCATCACTTATGTGATGAGCAGAAGTTCTTTCACCAGGGATCCTGGCCCTGAGTGTTCTCCAAGGGGCAGTGGGATAACTGTGATCCCTCACAGACTGCACAAAAGCCATCTTCTAGTCTAAGTCTAAGAAGTCATCTTCTTTTCCCCATCCCTTTTCCCTCCTACCCCTCCCTTTTCTCTGCAATAGCTTCCTCTTTTACCAAGGAATTTCTCCCTGGTCTTTCAGAGATTTCTTGGGACAGATTGCCACTTCAACAAGCCCTGAAATAAGAGATGCCTCCTCCACTTTCAGGGATGATGGAAACACTAAACACACTGTCAAACAGCAAAGGTCAGCCTGCTTCTAAAACTGTCATTTTAATGCCTTAAATGAGGTATGAATTGTAGCAGTCCATCTACAGACGTATGATCCCTATTCTATATAAAGTCCCTATTCTATAGCTACCTATATTATAAAGGTCAAAGCCTGCAGAATTTTTTTTTTTTCACTGTTTGGCTTTGCTTCCTCCTAAGGGATCAATAAAGTAACTCATATTTCCTTTCTATTTTAACTGTGTTGTTGAGAGTATCTTATCCTAGGCAGTGAACTGCTGGCACTACCTTTTTTATTGCCTATAACCTTTAAAAGAATAGATAATTCAAACACCACCTCAAAAACAAGCAGTAACAAAATGCAACGCCAGAAAAACAGCACAGAGTAAAACTTCCAGCAGAGTCTCCTTTATCAAGACTCTTCATGAACTTTCTTCTTCTCTCTCCACACCAGTAAGTTCAGAATGAGAACATCCTGTCCCAAACCACGACTGCTTTTGGGATCACCACCACAGGACTTTGGTGACACCAGCTCAGTGCACAGAACTGGGGACAACTGGAGAAGCCAAGATAATTTTGTTGGAGGTGATGCAGATCTCACATCCCCAATCTCAACAGAGAGGCTGCTGCAGGAATACCTTGATGGCATTAATTTTCTCCCCTTCCTAGCTTGACTCTGAGCACAGACATCAAGCAGCCAGAAAAGCAGGAGAACAGGAGAGTCACAAAGTAAAGCCTGCTGCTGAAGCAGAAATTTACTTTAATCCCATTCCCAAAGATGACTCATGTTCTTCAGCGGAACTTGAAAGTCAAGGTTCTCCCCTTTAAAGTCTTCATCTTCCTGCAGCATTAGTCTCAGTGATTTTCCATGTAAACAGGGAAGTTTTAATTACATAATGGGTGCTTCTGCTATTTTCACAAGAATTCCTTTATTCGGGGGCAATGCTTAAAGGAAGCTGTTCATCTTCAGAGGTCAGGCTGTTGAGTGAGGTGAGTTATTGTTCAGAGCAAGTGAAGGAATGTGGAAGTACATTTTAATTAAGTGTTATAATCCATAACTCCAGGAAATGCTTGTCACACTCCCTTAACCCTGGCCAGATTCAAGATGGGACCAGGTGGTGCTTATTGGGGTCTCAGAAAAAAAGTCTCATGGATAAACCCACTCAAGAAAAGGTTTTGCAAATTAAAGTAGGCACAAGGTGCAAATTAATGGACTGTGGTGGCCTAAAGAATAACTAAGGAACAGAATAAGAAATTAATTTTCTCCTTCAGTCTGGTGGAGCTGCTTCAGTCCCCTGAGATGACAACAGACACTGACAGCAACCCCAAGAGGAAAAAGGCATCAGCATTTGTGAAGGACACTAAGTAAGGTAGGCTACCTCTAAAGAAAATCAGGGGAACAAAAAAACCTGAAATTTGTTGAAGAGTTCAAGGTAACCTCCCTTTATAACACAAATATTTGTTGCATGTTACTGGCTGTTCTGTTGTACAAAAAAAAAAAAAAATCACGTTGGCTTTGCTGTAGGCAGTTAATGAAGCTCCTCAGTGCCTGGCAGCATTAATAAGAGAAAAGGTTTCATACCTTAAAATGAAATCTAATCTAGCCTGACACACTGGATTGTTTACCTCTGACCTTCCCACAGCCAAAATCCTTTTAAAGATATGAAGAGGCTTTGGCTCATTAGGATGAGCAGCAGCAGCCCAGCTTAAGCTGTTTTGCTTGAGAAAGTTGATAAATTATTGTTGTCATGAAAGGTGGAGAAGAGGGAATTGGGCAGCAGTGCCAGGTGCTGGGGAAGGTGAGTCAAACCTTTCAAGAGAAGGGATCTCCATTATTTTACACTCCTGGGGGACAGGATCCTTGGGCACAGTGATCCAACAGTGAATCAAAGTGAGCTGAGATTTTATCTGCTGCTCACATCAGGTGTTGAGTCCTTCTTTCTTTCTGTGAGTCTTGCAAAGCTTTGGGCTCCTCTGTTTTGGGTGCTGAGAATGGCCTCACCTGGCCTTGCTCTGCAGGTGAATGGAGTGGGAATGATCACACAGCCAAAAAAAACGTGGGAGCATTTGAAGAGTCTGGGGTCTGTTCAGCCAAGAAAATACTGTTGGGACAGATATTGGCAAATAAGTAAAAGCAGTAGTAAAGAGGAAGGGGATAAATGCTTATGCCTAGAGGAGAAAGAGCAATAAACATAAAGGATGCAGTAAACATAAAGGATACAACAGAAGAGCCAAGTATCAAGAAAAGTCTAATAAAAGGAATAGTTAATCACTGGAAGGAGTTTATCCTTGAAGAGCAGGTGAGAGAGCAGCAGCTGGGATGTGAGGCTGTTCCTGGTGCTGCACAGGGCTGACCAAGTTTGGGTGGGAAGAGACCCCCAGAAATCATCATTCCATCCCCCCTGCAATGAGCAGGGACAATCCCTGCTGGTTAATGTAACCCACAGCAAGGAGAGGAATGCTCAAATTGCCAGGGACTCAGTTTTTGGGGCACTCATGCCACCTCACACCTTCACCTGTGTTTCAAGCTCCCTCTCCATGGAGTTTCCCTGCAGAGGATGAGCTCAGCTCTCCATGCATGATCTCTCAGTTCCTCTTGCTCCCTGCCATGCCCTGCCCCAGCAGATGCTGTGGTGGGTGAGGGATGCCCAGGGTGTCTCACAGCCCTCCCAGCTGCAGCAAGAGCCAGCTGGTGCCTGCTTTTGGCTGCCAGGGTGACATAACTTCTGTCAGCTCCACCTCCACAAAAAACCTGGCTTTTCTCCTGCCTGCAGGCAGGTGAAGGAATTTCACATCTCTCAGCTGGGGCTCTGTTGTCTGCCCAGTGATTTCACAAATTCCCTTCTGTCCCATCAGCCAGGGGCTCTCTGCTGAGTTAAAGCCCTTACCCTTTGGAGAAGGGAAATTTGGAGAAGCTCAGGAGGTGTGATGCAGCTGAATTGCAAACCCTGACTGAAGTGGGTGCATTTCATACAGCAAAGCTAAAAAATGCCAGGATTTAAGGCTGCTTCTTGTAGGCAGCCACTAATTACAGGCTCAGGTGGTATTTTTTTTTCCACCAAGTCTCTGTTTAATTCCTACAATTTAAAACCACTTTAAACAATAATAAGCATCAGACTGTTTCAGGAAATAGTTGCTACCTGGGCAGTGTCTGTAACAAGTATAGGACCCTTAACTGTAAAACTTCAGAAAAGGTGTTTTTAAATGTAGTGTAGTGCACTCACTTCTTTTTGCCTCATGAAAACCAAAGCTATAATAAAAATGTGCCACCTTTTTTATGCTATGGCCCATTTCAGAAAACTTGAGAACTCTGGCTTGAGTCCAGCCTTTTTGCTAGGACAGGCTGTGTCTCGTAGCTTCAATCATAAACAAAAGTCTAAAAAGTCTCCCAGCTGTAAAACTGTCTATTCAACACTGCAAGATTTTCATGGCTAAGTGCCCTGAGTGCATCAAAATGCCAAATAATGCTGATTTGAACTGTGTATGCAGATCTTTTTACTCCTCTTGACAGTCCCCAAACACAAAATAAATAGCTGATGATTTCAGTGTTGTTTATACTCAGAGCTTCAGCAACCAAGATGAAAAATTACATGAGCTCTTTAGAAATCAGAATCACAGAAAGCACCTGCTCCAGAAAAACATAATCAAAGGAGGTAGAGATGCTCCTAAAGCTTCCCACAACACTCAGGGCTCTTCCTCACGGCTCTTGTGAGTCATTTTAAATTTCTTTCCCACATTATCCCCTTCTCTGCAGGCAAAGTGTTTACTTATGTTAATTAACGACTCAAAGTGATCAAGTTAAATATCAGCAGAGCTGGCTTCATCTTCCTGGTGGCTGAAGAATGCTGCAGCCTATAGACTGGAATGCTATAAATACAAATAAAAGCAGTTTTTCAGTGTGGTCCACAGCTTCAGTGTAGGCATGGTCAGAAGGGAAGGCCATGTGTAAATCTCCCCTTCTTCTTCCATTGCAGCTCCAGAAAAATCTGGGAATAATTATATTTGAAAGGCAAGTGGCCATTCAAATATATGTGGCATGCATTGCTTATAGAAAAAGAATGGGTTGTGTTGTGTGATGCTGCTAGTTTGAGAAAATTCATCTATTGTTTAAAGAAAGCTTTAGGCAAAGTTCTTCAGAGGGCAGCTCAAGAAATGTGTGTATTTTGTGTTTTTCTGCTGGTTATGTTTGCCCTGAATCAGTGGCTGACCTATAAGGAGCAACCTGGCACTGGTGTGATAATAGCTCAGCTAATTTAATGTACAGCACTGATGAAGCTTTAAAAAGATGAGAACAATGACATCAGTGAGGCCTTTGGGCTGCCTGGATGATTTCCTGCTTGGCAGCACCACCTCTCCTCATCACAGGTGGCTTTTGCTGCCCACAGGTGTCACCTGGTGAGCGAGGCAGAGGCAAGGGGGGACTGTCATTGTCACCACCAATAGCATCATTAAGTTCCTTATTCCTCCTCGGTGTAGTTGTGGGACTTTCTCACATGGCAATGAGTTACTCTGGGTGGGTAACCAATAATTCCCATGCACAATTTCTTCTTGCCTTCTGTATCATGTGCTGAGATTAACAATTAATTTTCATTTGCAGCTGCCTCAACAAATTAATGACATCACACTTATTATAAACAGCAAATTGCTTTTCAATAGGCTGGCTCTGAAAACCAATTTTTCATTAGTATAATTGACAAAATTCTACCATACTTGTCAGCATATCTCCAAAAATTATATAGAAGTGAGTGTATTGTTTAAGTAATTTGCATTCTAGCGTGAAACGTTTGAAATTATAGATCCATGGAACATCTATATTTGCAACAAATAAAAAGCTAAAAATGAGGTGAACTATAGTGTCCAAATCTGTGAGGGATCTGATCTGAGTAGTGGCCATTGCAGCAGGTTTTTCTATAACAAAAAACCCTTCTCCTACTAATTTCTGGAAGATATGAATGGGGATTTTTATTTTCTGCTCATAAAATACAACCCCATGTTGTCAGACTTGGCTGCAGTTGGTTTTGACGTGGATTTCCTTACTCTAAGGAAATGGTGCAGTTTAATCTCATCTAGACTATAGCTTTTATTTGAAGATTTTTCAGTGAGAGAATCTAAAGCCAGCTCAGTTCACAATTATTACATTGTTCCTTTTAGGACAGGGGTGCAACCAGATGTGCTGTCCTCCAAAGCCTCCCCAAAGCCATTAACTTCCCAATCCTTTTCCATCTGCCAACAAACTGTCTTTGCTTTTGTGCTTTGCTTTCCTTCGATTGTCTGTGTTGTCCAAATGAACGTTCGGGTGCTGTTCTCCCCATTTTTTTTTTTTTTTTGCATTAAAATATCAATGGAAATCCCTTTGTCTGCACGTGGCTGATTTCCCAGCACAGCTCTCCTCCAGCCTTTCCCCCAGAGGAGGTGTTTCTTTTCCACCAGCAGTGGGATGAGGAGTTCCAGCTCGTTCCACTCACTGCAATAAACCTTTTTAGCATCAGTGTGATGGATCTGTTCCATTATCCCCAGGGATAATGGGAAATGTGGAATTCAGGGGAACTAACATTAGACAATTTAGCAAAGTTTTCTCTGTAATGTGAGTTCTCTGATGCCATTCCAGTTTTTAAATATATTCCAAAGGGAGAATATATGATCTACCAAAACATGAACAATAAGTGAATCTCTCATGGCACAAATCAGGAAAACTTTGATCCACTGGGCTCTGCAAGCAATAGCAGATGGTTACAACCTACTGTTTTTTGGTTTTAAATAATCATCTCAAAACATAACTTATGAAGTTAATTTCAAGGATAGGCTCAAGTTCCAGAGTGATCTAAGGAGAAAATACTTCCTAATGGCAACAGAATTCTTAGTGTGAAGATTTAAAAATAAAAAAAAAAAATTAAGAGTGCTGCTTTCATTTAGCTAATAAGAATTTTAAAATCCATTTTGGACTTGGCTTCTTTTCCTGAATTTCTAATTTTTTTTTTGTTTTGTTTTTACATCTTGGTGTCTTTTTTGGGCTGGTTTTAAATTCCTCATGTGTTTGCTGATGATGAGTGTTCATATCCACATTCAGATTGTACAAATCTCCTGCTCCAGGGCTTCTCTTGCTTACACATGGGAGGGAAAACAAACTTTCCCCCACTTGAGTTTCGTTTTGAGAGGGTGCTGGAAGAGGCAGACCCTCCCTTCTGTGCAGAAGAGGCAGGAGGAGAGGCACAAGCTGAACCCTGATATTTGATTCTGGGGGTGGTGGTGGAATTGCTCACCAGCAGCTCTGAGCCCCTTCCTCTCCCCAAACTCTGCAGGGTCACTGGTTCAGCTGCAGGATTTGCACATCCAACAGCCCCTGGGGTTTGGAAACGCCTGGTCTGAGCTGGGCTCACATTCCCTGTGCCCCTGCCTGGTGATTGTTGAGCTTTGTGAGTTCTTGGCACTCCCCAGAGAGCAAAACCTCTGCTGGTAATTTTTCAGTGAAGCATTAAAAGATCTGTTTAAAGATCTGTTATAAACCAAGCTGTGTGTTTGTCCATTTTCACTTTACTGGCCAGCAGTGTGTAATAATACTTCAAGATGAAAGATGATAACTTCACAGACACAAACAAGTTGGAGCAGTAAATGCATTAGTCAAGCACTTTGCTGAGGTGCACAAGGGTTATTTTAGTGTTAAATCCAATGCAAAAACTACACAGAGAGGGATCCTCCACTTGAGCTGAATCTATCAAGAGCAAAATATTTCAATGAGACGAAAACTCTTCAGCATAAGTGGTTTGCTTCATACTGTGAGGGAGGATAAATGATAAAAAAGAGATGTTTGCATTCAAACCGAGGAATTGCAATGAAATTCTGTGGAATAAAGAGGTCAAAATGACACAAGGTAGAAAAGCCACAGCTTTGAAGGCAGCTTTTAGTAGGTTCCAAGAGAGTGGATGTCATTAAATACACACTGATAGCATTAAAAAAAAAAAGAAAATACGGGTGTGAGAGAAGTAACAAGGAACAATAAAGAGGCAGATGAGGGGGAAGGGCTGCAATGGTTACTGAATGCAATTAAAGACTCTAAAGGAATAGCATGGAAAGTAATGACATGGAATAAAATGCAATTCCACCAGATGATGAGCAATAGGAAGTGTTTCCAACGTGAGAAGTGTAAAGTGTTGATGAAGGAGACTGTGGGCTTTTCAAGGCAAAGAAAATAATTTCTAGACAATAGACTCAGCCTCGGCAAGAAAAAAAAAATTAAATAAATTCACTGCTTCAGTGTTCATAAAGTATATGGAACAGATGCCAAGAGCAGATGTACAGTTTCCAAAAGAAAAAAAGAGAAACATTGCAGAAAATCATTGCTATAACAGCTGATCAAGAAATAAAACAATCTCAGCAGTGGGGAAGAAAGCCAAAATTAAACAAAGATTCATCTCACTGTTCAAAAGACATCCAGAAAGGAAATATGAGCCTGGGTCACAAATGTTAAAACAGGGAAGCAAGGAGAGACTAAAGGGATATTAAATAGGGATATTAAACTCAATGCCCCAGAGCCTCATCTTTCAGCTCAGAGAGAAAGAGAGGGAATGAGCCTTAACTTTGTGGTTTTCTTATAAAGGGCTTGAGGTGTTATGACAATAGAAGCACCAGTTTAAAAAGAAAAAAAAAAATAAAAATAAGAATTTGTTTTTGTTTATTTCCTCTGGAACACCCATTTTGTGGCTCGTAACTTTCTGGATTGTGTCTTCCCTCTACAGCACTAGATGTGGATCAAATACATCATAAAATAATTGGTTTTTTCCATTTTGGCACATTCCAGCCACTGAGTATTATGCTTCCAAGATGAAGAAGGGCATTTTTCCCTTGTGTTCCCGTGCTTAGTAGGATTTACAACAATAAATATGAGCTGGTAGCTGAGGGGAATTGTGCTTTGCAAAGTGGCTATCACAAAAGTAAAGCATCATGGACTAAAATTAAACTTGGGGTTTGGGCTGGTGTCCAGCAGTGGGATCCAATTACTGGCGATGAAAAGAAGGGAGCAGAGTAAATCAGAACAAAGTAATTCCTGCAGCCAGAACCCAGGGCTGTGCAAAACCTTCTGGCTGGGGTGGGACACAGTTTGAACATTTTGATTTGCAGCACCAGTGAGTTAAGAAGGGAGCTGATGCAAAGGTTCTGGGGAAAACACTTTCCTGTCAAACACCACTCAAACTAACAAGACTTTGCACTTCAGCTGAAGTTGGGTGGATTGTTTTGAATTTCCTTGGGAAGCAGCCAAAACACTTCAAGAAAGTTACAGTAAATTCATAAACTTATCAAGAGAAAAATAAGGTGCGTTGTGGTATTTGCAGGGAAGGGAAATGTCAGCACGTGAAAGGACTTGTGCAATAATCAAATGTATTAAATTTATCTTCGAAAAAGAAGCCAAAGGTTAAAATAGAGAATGGACAAAATGTTGTGTCCTAGGTGCCAGGTGACATCTCTGAAAGCCATGGGTGTGACAATGTTTTGGCTGGGGGGGACATTGAAAATGTAATTATCACTGGTTTTTTTCCTGCTGTTACAATTTTGCAGTCTGAACAGCACTGGGGCCATATTCTGCAGCCTTTCCTATGTAGTATGACCAAAATTCCTGGCAGTTTTCTTTGCATGGATATATGGCACAGGTGAAACTTCCTGCATTAGTAAGAAATCTGTGAAGAAAGGAGCATCAGGAGGATTCAGGAGATCTGGGACACTTGCACTGGCCACTGATGTTTTGTCATTTTGAACAAAGAGTGGAGATATTTTTCCCTGTTTCAGAGACTGAGAAGTAGAAACCATTTATTGCAGAGGAGTATCCACCCAGGGAAAGGATAACATCATGGCCATTACAGTAAACAAGTTTTGAAAGAAAGTTGAGAGGGAATAAAAATAAGATTTAAGAGGGAAGGAGAGTTTCATCAAAGTGGGTACTACGTGGGAGGGAGTCGTGTTTGTCTTTTTGCTCAAAGTGCAATAACTCCCTATCATTTCCTGCACTTTATTAATAACTGCTCTTCTGTTTAAAAATATTTTAATCCCTTTCATAGCTGGAATGACTCACCAAGTCTTTTTTCATTGTTAAAGATGATTTCTTCCAGTCTCTCAGCCACCAGAATAGCGTCCCCAGGGAATAGCATGGTGCTAAACCAACACTATGTCTATTTTGTTCCCCTAGACCCAGTCTAATTATTCTCATTAAGCTTAACAGACAGCTAAACATCTATGGTTATTAAAAATGAAAGAGTCAGAAAGCAATGCTGTACTCTGAGCTTCAAAAGAGATGTGAATCTGTCAGAAACAAGAGGATTCCTGCTGTATCACATGGAGATGTGGTGCTATTCTGTACCCCAGGAATCACAATTTTGCCTGTTCTTGCTCTCAGCATTCATGAATAGATAATCTTAGGGGAGTTTCATGCTTTTCCCAGCAAACTGTGCAGGGAGGCTGATGCCTGACCCTCTGCCCTGCTAGCCCAGCTGGAGTTCTGCCTCCAGCTCTGGGGTCCCCAGCACAAGAAGGACAAGAACCTGCTGGAGTGAGACCAGAGGGAACCACCAGCATCATCAGAGGGATGGAGCAACTCTGCTGGGAGGAAAGGCTGGGAGACTTGGGAATGTTCATCCTGGAAAGGAGAAGCTTCAGGGTGACCAAACTGAGGCTTTCCAGTACCTGAAGGAGCTGACAAGGAAGATGGAGAGAGACTTTGGACAAGGGATGGAGTGATGGGACAAGGGGAATGGATTCACACTGTCAGAGGGGATATTGGGAATAAATTCCTCCTTGTGAGGGTGGGCAGGCCCTGGCACAGACTGCCCAGAGAAGCTGTGGCTGCCCCTGGATCCCTGGAAATGTCCAGGGCCAGGCTGGACAGGGTTTGGAGCAGCCTGGGACAGTGGAAGGTGTCCCTGCCCATGGCAGGGGTGGAACCAGGTGATGTTTGAGTCCCTTCCAAGTCAAACCATTCCAGGATTCTGTGGCAGATGGAGCCCAGCACGTTTGGTTAGGGGAGAGACCTGGTCCCAGCTCACCCTGGTTTATTGTCACTCTGCTGTTTTCCCTCCTGTGAGGGGTGGGGAGCTCAAGGAGAGGCTGCAGCTCCTGCCTGAGGACAGGGAGTGCCAGAAGCCTGCAGGCAGGAGGGGAAGCTGCTCACAAATGGCACTTCCTAGGGATGGAAAATGCTGCTTTCCCCCAAGATTTAATTCCCTTATTCCCATTCTCCCTGCTGTGCCATGTCCCAGTGCAGAGCTGGGCTGTCACACGCTGTCACCACAGAGGATGGGACCAGGCCACCACTGCTCCTCCTGCTGTGAGGTCTTACAGCCCAGCCCAGAGATGTCATCAAGTCACAAAGGTGGTGTGAGGACACAGCTCTGACTGCTGGGCTCACTGGCTAAGTGCAAAAGGGTGAGTTTATCATGCTACATCAGACAGGGATATCTTAATTTAAAAGCAATTCTTTTTGTAGCATATTGAAGTTATTTTCCCGCTTGTTGTCTATGTCAGTGCTGTATGCAGAGAAAATTACGCCTAGGGGATGGTGGCTCACCAGTTTTTTATTTGAAGTCTATGAGAAAGGAAAATGTGGTGGAGTCTCCATTTTTTTGAGGTCTGTGTTCCAGTGTATCAAGACAATAACACCCTGAGAGATAGGCTATACTTCAAATGTGCTTTATGAGCTGAAGACAGAATTATTGACTTGGTTCCTTTAGCCTGTGTTGTGCAGATCAAAGAAGGTGTTTGCAATTGTATTCTAGGAACCTGACCAACACCAGTGTCACAAATCCAACATAAATAACCAGTGTTTGCCACCCAAGAAGTCACAAAGATGGTAAAAAAAAAAAAAAAAAGTGACACAGAGAAAAAATGGAAATAATAGGAGAAAAAACCTGACAACTTTCCAAGTGCAAAATTTGTTTGAGAGTAATTATGTAAGAATAGTATGCATAGTTTATTCCATGCCAGATCTCCTGGTGAGCGAATAAACATATTCATGCTGCTAATGTTTCCACTCAGAAGCAAATTGCCATTGCACTACTTAGAAATTCATCAGCAGAGAGGTGGAAAAGGTGGGAATTAAGGTCCTGCTGCAGTAAAGACAGCCCCACTATGAGCAGTGAGCCAAAGCCCTGCAAGAAGGTGTTTCAGGAAGATGTTTGCCTCAAATTACTTGATCCCAGGAAGAAGAAACTGGAGCTACCTGTGTTCCTCTCACCCAGAACCAAGGCACTGGGAAAGCTTCTTCAGGGTGTCAAACAATGGGGGCGTTGCTTCAAGTTGTAACATTCCTTCTATTCAAATCTAAATACAATGGACTTTATCTTCACTGGGCTCACTGGGGCCCTCGAATGTCAGATCTGTAACCCTGCAAAGCAGATCCTCATCACTCCCCATTGTTTTCCACCAGATGAAGATCTTCCATGGAAGCTGCATAAATAGCCCATTCATAAAAATATAAAAACATCTTGTACCAAGACAATAGCCCAACATCATCCCTGGTGAAGTTAGCAGAGTTAAACATGCAAAGAATTTCCCTCTCTCCTCCTGCTCCAGGGCAGAATCCCAGCCACCACCATCTCTGCCTCATCTCCATTTCCATCATCACTTCTTAAAACTGGGAAGTAAAGATCAAGAGAAAACCTTTGGTTACCTGGAGAGCTCTTGTGCTCATGATACAAATGGGATTGTGATAATGGACAGCAAAAGAGAGTCTATTATCTTGTCCTCTTTAAGAGAACTTGTTAGGAGATTTCTTTGATGTTTGCAAATTGGGCAAGTTATTGATTTTGCTATTCATGATCCCATTTAGTTTTTTTTTTACCCTTAATCAGAGCTGGCTGCTTTCCTCTATGCTCTACATGCCCAGATGGGAAGCAAATGGAGCACCAGGACAGAAATGAGGGGTTAATTAATTTAATCCAAGAGTGGGTTTCCTCACAGTACTGCCTGATGTGGGAACATCCATGTGTGTTTGGCCTTCGCTCTTCCACATGTACCACTTGTGTTCTGCTTTGCTGAAAAACTGAGGAAAAACTGAATTGTTCATCACAAGGCCTGTTGGTTACAGGAGGAGCTTCCTTCCATCCTGGCTTGAAAAGAATTAAAGGTGAGAAATGTAAGAAGGATGTGGATGTAGCCCACTCTTTTACTCACACATTTCCAGGTTCTTTGCCTCTTTCTTGGACATATAATGTCTCATTTATTTGTGCCACATCACTGAGAGCATCGTGGCAGCCCTCAGTGGTGATTTGCTGACTGGCCACTTCTTCAGGTCAGCATCAACCTTTAAACAAAGCAGAAATGTTCCTTCTACCTGATTAGGCACCACTGCAAGAGAGCAGTGGGAGGCCAAGGATTCTCTGGTTAAAAGGCTGATTAGCCTTCCTTGAAACAAACTTAAACTGAACCAGGGGTGAATGATCTAGAAAGCAACAAAGTGCATCTAATTGGAGCAGAAATGGAACAAACTGTGCTCTTCCTTTTTGGCTTCCTTTTATGTTTTAATGAGAAGTGATAAGCACCATGTCTGATATTATTAAAGGCTTGAGTGGATGAGCCTCTTGTCCTGGGCCAGATGCTGCTATCCTTGACACCAACATAAACAAGAGCTTTCCCTGGGATGGATCCAAGGAGCAGAAGCCTGTCTTACATTGCAGCACCCCAGGTTTGAACCTTGAGAAGCCCAGGCTTCTTTTCAGTCCCTCACATTGCAATGAGAACATTTGACCTCTCCGCTTAACCCTAAATTAAATTTGCCTTTGGCTTTTCTGGGCAGGGGGGTAAATTTGCAAAAACATTTGGAGCTGCTTGGTTCCCACCAGCATAAATTTCAGGGGAGGTCATGTCACAGCAGTGCCACAGAGCCCAGCCTTGTAGATCTGCCTGATGTCACACAGGGAGCTGCACATCAGCTGGGCTGAGGACAGAGCTCACATGGTTTCTCCTTGGGGCAGCTTCTTCAGCTCTGAGTGCACTGAGGCTGAAGGACAATGCACAGGAATTCCCACAGCAGGCCCTGGCTGAGTTGAAAAGGAGGCACTGAAATGTGCTGCTGTAATAGGGAATGTAATGAAAACTCTAATATCAGCACTGGGTGCTGGTGAAATTATCCAGTTTGTTAATATCATGCTGCAGATTGCTCTGCTGTCCTGTACCCTCATATTCTTGTGGGATAGCTTAAAAGAAATAAAGGTGCTGCACCAGAAATATTTGAGATCTGACTAAAATCAGTCTCTCTTTCATCAACACCCCTTAACTATGCAACCAGGGACAATACATTGATTTCCAAGTGGGGAAAATTTTGGGTAGAAAGCCCTTTCCTGTGTTTAATCCTAAAATTATTTCCTGTAGATGCTGAATCCTCTCCTTACAGCCCTGGATGTGATTCAGTAAGAACACATTCGACTGTTCTTTGAAGCTCACCAAGGGCTGGGCTGTCCCCTCACCAAGCACACAGCTGTACAACATCCTACACAAGGCAAGAACGAGGATCTGACTCGGATTTGAATGACTTCGTGGTCCAGACAGGAATCAGCCTGAGCCAGCTCCCTTGCCTTGGTGTGTTTTAGGAAGCTGACTGGGATTCTGGGGAACTAAGCCAAGCCTTTGTCCCTCCTAATGTGCCCACTCTGAGTGAGAGGCAGCAGTGCCAGCCCTTAGAAAGGTGCCAGTTGTGTTCCTAAATGCATGCAGATTTTCAGGATGAAGGTGTGGGGCTAGGCCAATCATTAGTTCTCCGTTTAATTTTTTTTCCAGAGGTGTTGTGACCTCCTGCCCACGGAGGTCTGGGGGCTGTGCAGCTGCACAGGGCTGGGATGTCACTGCTGGCATGCACAGCTGCCAGCATTGCTCAGAGGTCAAGCTCCCAAAATTATGAGACAGTCCAAGAGGGGAAGGAAGAAACCTAAAGGTTGGAAAAAGGCAAGGGGGGGTGGAGGGGGAAAGTCTGAAGCTTAAATGTTTGTGGCAGTTCCTAAACTATGGTGAGAGGTGCTCCTGTCTCTGCAATCCAGTTCAAAGAAGAGCCAGGCTTCATTCCCAACTCCACCCTCAGCTTCAGCAAGGCCAGACCAATTCTCCCAACTCTTGACAAAACAGATCTATCCCAGGGAAGAGTTTTTCCAGCATGCTGGGAAAAAAATCTGGCAATGCCTCTGGACAGCTTCGGCAATCAAAACACTCTGGGGCCTCTCATTTATTGGTAAGATTTTCCTATGATTCCTTGTTTAGTTTTCTTTTTATAGATTTTTGTCTTGCCTGTGAAATGACAAACCCTAAATGTGTTTGCTTTATTTCTGTCCTTTTGAAACTGTTCTCAACAAGGGTAGCAAAGAGCTGCAGGAGGATGGAAGAGGCTGTGGAGGGATCAGCTGCTGGGCCATGTCAGGGATCCAATGGCTATGGACCAGTCCAAAGTTTGGCTCCATCATCCAGGGCACAGGTGAACATTTTTTGGAAGCTGAGGGATATTGGGGTGTCCCTTTCCTGCTCCCTCCATCCCAGCTGATGCTGTCCCAGCTCCATTTCACAGTGCAGGGCAGGAATTCCCTTCTCCTGCAGAGTTTAGGAGAGCATTGAAAGATTGCTTCGTGCCAATCCAGCTCCAAAAAACCAAGTGAAGGCTTTGAACAATTTGTGAGTGAGTGGTATTTTTATCTCTCTGGAAATGCTCAGACCTTCAAGCACGGGCTGTATTTCTGCATTAACTCAAAGTGAATGATCTCATAGCCTTGAATTAAATCACTGGGGACGCTGATGGTAAAGCTGGCTTTGTATTGATGGTGTCACCTTATTGTCCCTGCTCTGTGTCTCCTTCCCCGTGGCAGTGTGGCAGTGAAAGTCCATTGTGGATGCTCCAGCATCCCTGTCACTTCATGCAGCTGTCTCAGGTCTCACAGGATACATGGCTCCATCCTAAACAGATTAACTCCTTCTGAGGAGCCACACAAAGGGGATTTATTTTCCCTGGATATGCATGCAGACACACAGCTGCACAACGAGGGGACTTGTGCACATCAGGGAGAAAACACACCCTGAAAAGTCCCTGCCCACATCCAAAATCCTGCAGAGAGGAAGAGCAGGAGGAACAGTGAGAAGCTGATCCCAGCCCGTGGGGTTTGCATCAGGATAAATAATATTTATCTGTGCTCATTTATCCACCAGGTTCATGTCGAATAAGACACAGGTGACTCACTTGAAGGGATTACTAACACTATTAAACACTACTAAACACTGCTAAACACTGTTAAACTTCTGGAGAGCTCACAGCACTAAACTCTCACTCAAGTTCCTTTTTTATATGTACAAATTTACTACAGCAAACAGCAAATTCTTGAAGACAGACTGGAGGCCTGTCCCTGGAATAAAGGATGATATCACATGAATTTCCGTGTTTCAGCTCCATTTAATAAAACCCAATTTTTCTAACCCGATGGCAAAATAATTTTTCTAAACCACTAGCAAATTTATTCTGTTCTCTCCTAATAAAAATTGAGATGTTCTGATCAAGGGTTTGATGCAAAAGTGAAAGAAACCAGTGATAATCTTTCCACTGACCTCAATAAGCTTGGATAGAGACCCTGAAATAAAAGTTAATGTGTATCAGGAGAAACAGTGAGCCAGAAGTGAAACAACATAGATAAATCTATTGCTTAAAATTGCTGCAGGAATAGAATTTGTCTGATGTTTTAGTATGGTTACATTCTAAAATACATTCTCTGTGTGGCTAGAGCAAGCATTTTCCTTAAATGAAAAAAGATGGAGCCAGTCAGACTTCTCTGTTTGAATGCTGATGTCATTTTTCATTTTTATGCCCTCTTCCAAAGCAGAAAAGCAGGAGATTTTGCTGAAGTGATAAGGGAATTTATACATTCAGAACAAATCTGCACTGTTATGACTCCAACATGTAATGCTGAGGCAATAAAATTTATGACTGTCTTCCTCAGTGCTTTAATGAGGCATTGCAAGGCTCACTGTATATTTGCAAATGTCTCAACAGATAATGATTTTAAAAAGTACTGGAGTACAGCTGCCAGCACAAATGGTCATAACACCAATTATCTTTGCAGGATTTAGTCATTATGTGGAATCAGAGGCAAAACTGAATCATGGGCCAGTTTTCTCCTGCAGTTTGGGAGGGAAGTCGAGGGAATGTGTTTCTCCAGGCCCATCTCTGGTTAGCTTTCCTCTCCACTGCTGGCATAATCCTAGCAATTAAACTGAGCCTCCTGATGAGACTGATTATTTTTAATCCGGCTTGTTACGGGGCAGAAGCGGTTGCACTAATCCGTTTTTGGCACAGTGCTGCTTTTCCCAGCACAGCCCTCCTTGTGACAGGAGCAGGGGTGCTCTTGGAGAGCCTGGAAAAGGCTTCCTGATGGATGAGGGGCTGACCCTAAATGCACAGTCAGCTCAGAGACAAGTGGGACCAGGGAGAGATGGGAAAGGAAATAAATTCCTGGCAGAAAACTCTCAATTTCCATACACCTGTGGGGCTGGAAATGGCAAGAGAATGAGTGGGATCTACCTTGTTGCCTATCTCCAAGCTCCCCAAACTCTCCCATGTTTTTTGGAGTGAGTCTGTTTGTTTGGGGAGGAAATGGCAAACCATTAAAACCTTCCATTCCTTTCTATTTCACTGCCAAGACAAACCCATGGGCTTGTTTTAGGCTAGGCAAGTATGTGGGGGTTTGGAGCATTCCTGAAAGGTGCAATCACAGGACCATGGAATGGTTTGGGTTGGAAAGGACCTTAAAGATCATCTAGCTCCTACCCCTGCCATGGACAGGGATGCCACCCACGAGATCAGCTTGCTCAGGGCCCCCCAGACAACCTGGCCAATGACTGATGCTCATTTCATTTCCCCTAAATTCTGAATCAAACAATAGGAAGTAGCAACTTCCTTATTTCTCTTCAGAAGGAGGACATCTGTGGCCCATTGACCTCCTGAACCTCCCCTGTCAGTTTTTGGAGTGAAGGGAGAGCCCTTTATGTGTCATTTTTCCCAGGGAACCAACCAAAGGAGCGCTGGTTCCTGTGAACAGGCAGGAGGAGCAGGTACCCCACAAAGGCTCCCCCAAATTCCACTTGAGCATCGTTCATCTGCACCCTCAGAGGTCTCTAAGAGCAGCCTTTGGCAGAGGATTGGGTCAGCAGCTGAAGCTGCTCCTGGTTTTCACAGCCCAGGATCCTGCTGGCTCCTGGGGGTCTCTGTTCCAGTGGGTTGGTGAGACACCAAGGGCTGCTCTGCCATGCACTGACTCAGCTCCCCACCAGAAAGGCCACAGGGTTCCTCACAGCTCGTGATGAAGTCATTAATCCTGAATTTCCACCACGCTGGACTGCAGCTCAGCCAGCTCCCACGGCCTCAGAGCTCATCTGAGCAATTCCTGCTGGCTGGCTCTGAGTGAAGCCATGGAGAGATCAGGACACTGACCTGCCCTGCAGCCTCCAGCAGCCCCAGCTCACTGCCCAGCTCTGAAGGACAAACCTGCACCATGCTTCCTTGTCTGCTCCTACACCTGACTGGCCAGACAAGGCAGAAATCTAAATTATTAATTTAGCTTCCTGGTCAGGCATGAAAGCAAAGGATGTGTTGAGCTCACTGGCCTAATGTCCTTAGCTGCTTGGGTTGATTTAAGGTATGTGTTTTGGTAAGGTCTAGAGACCAATTTTTCCTGCCTAATAAAGCAGATAAATGAAAAGGAAACATTTGCCTCAAAATATTTTGTGTAAATGCCCGTGGTTTTTCTCTCTGAAATAAATGAGATTTTTGTTTCATTGACTTGGATGCACTTCATAGGATCACAGAATAGTTTGGGTTGAAAGGGATCTTTAAAGGTTATCCAGTGCCACCCCTGCCATGGGCAGGGACATCTTCCACTATCCCAGGCTGCTCCATGCCCCATCCAACCTGGCCTTGGACATTCCAGGGATCCAGGGGCAGCCACAGATTCTCTTCCATCCAGAGACACAGCTCCATGTGAGGCTCTAAAAAGTAACATATTGGTGATTTACTTTCGCTGGAAAATCCTGAAGAGAAACAAAAAATGATGCTGTGGGTCACACTTCTCCCCATTCTCATACCCTATAATTTCTTCTTAATCTTAACATTCGATAGACACAGCCACCTTAACATATGGTGCCACTGCAGGATGAAAATTGCCTTGAAATAAGTGCTGTACGAACCATGGAAGGCAGAGAAATTCCCAATCCAGCCATTAAACACAAGAGGAAATGGTGACAAAATAGCCTGGCAGCTGCCTGCCCATACCTGAGACCAAACAACACTTCTGGAAGTGAAGATCCCTCTGAAATGCCCATTTTGGAGCAGCATCCCATGAGCAGGTAGAATGTGAGCATTAATTTGTGGATTGCAACATCCAGCAGGGTCAGAGTGAAGACTCAGCTCTTTTATGCACTCATGTTGCTAAGAGCAAGTGTTGCTTTCATTTACCAACCCACAAATCCCATGTGTGGTATTATTTCCTTGTTTTTCAGTGCTAAGAAATGTGTCTATATAAAGCCTCTCAGAAATATTGCTCTAAGGATTCTGTAATTCATTGTAACTCCCAGCCCTAATAACTACAAGGTGATTTTTCATAGATTTCTAAAATTGGCAGGCTAATATTTCTTGGATCAGTCAGGAAAGAAATACTGCGCTATCCTTTGCTTATCCTTTCCTCATCAACAAGTGTAATTACAAAACCATATTTCCCCAGCCCAGGATTTCAGGATTCCCTGTCAGAGCCATTTTCCCATCCTCCAGGAGCCAATTGGAATCCTATTACTCCAGGGGAATGTCAACTGATTCATGTCCCATCCTTGATGGCCCTAACTTCCATTCCTACCTATCCAATATCTGTCACAGCTGGAATGGATGAAAAGCAGAGATATCTTCACAAACCTAAAACTTAAAGACATTCATGCTGAGGAGAAAAAAGAGAGGTACAGAGGTTTCCATTCTCCCCAGAGAGAGTGGGACAGAGGAACCTCTGAACTCTGGGGAGGGAACAGAGCATCAGCTCCAGAAAAGAAAAACATCTTCTGCTTATGGAGGGATGTGTCTGGTATCATTTAGTGCTGCCATTTAATCAGCTCAGAGGTTTAACCTGCACTGAGAAACAGCCACCTCTATGAAGTCATGAGTGTGATGTGGAAGAAAAATGGGATTCCTAAGCCAAAAAGAGGAAGGCCCTTTCCACACAAAGGTTATGGATGCTTTTAATTCCAAAGCCCCATGTGCCAGGGCTGCAATAATTGATGCTGCAACTTGACAAGCCAGATCAATGATTAATGGTGAGTTTGCTGTTTTGAACCAAGAGGTGCAGCAGAAGTTAAATCCATTTGTACCCTGCCATAGGAAGGGTGTGCTTTTAAAAAGACAAGCAGAAATTGGCAGGATGCTTTACAAGGAGTCTGGTGGAGAGCTGGATTTTCTGCATCCTTTAATAACAGCTTAATTTCATTTAAGGCATGCCACATATTCAGGTTACCACAAGCACAGGGTGGCTTATCTGACAGGTGGTTGTGATGGATCTCCTGTATGTTAAACACCTTCCTTCAGGAAGTGTCAAAAACATGATTGATTTCCTTTTATCCCTATGCCGTGGGGAGTTCTGTTGCAATTCCATGCACTTTGTCAGAATTAAAACAAAAATCCAGGCAGGCAGTACTGAGCAAAATGGAATGCAGGAAAGAAGGGGTGGCACAATTCTCACCTTTTAAAAGCTCTTTACCCACAGGTGGAGCACCCCTTTGCCTGAATGACAAGTGATCTAGAATTTCCAACCCTGCTCTCCTAATTTTTGGATGTGAAACCAGGATCAGCCCTGTAACATTGCTAATCCCAGGTATAAAGAGTTGATCTTCAAGTTCTCACTCAGGGAAATTATCCTGTGTCAGCAGTGGGCTCCTGACTTGTGCACACAGGTCAGGGTTTGACTGATTTGTGATGATTCACACTGGAGATGAAGCAGTGATAAATGTGGCAAATGCATTATGAGAGGCAGGACTGTACTGGGGTGGTGCCCATGGCATGTTCTCCTCAGGGATGGCTTTTTGGGAGCACCCTCTGCCCTCCCTGGGGTGCAGGACACAGTCTGTGGTGCCACCATGGCATGGCAGTCGTGTTTTAAAGCAATGACACAAAACTGTCCCAAGCAGGAAACTGTCACCACTCACATTTTTACCATGTGAACCCAAAGTCTAGGTAATCAGAGCACAGACTCCTCCTTCCCTGCAGGAATGAATGCCTGTTGCTGAAATATTTTCAACACTGTGAAAGGTTAATGTATGCATTGCCATGCATGTAATTAACACTTCTTCTCTGGTAGCACATCACCTTTTAAAATTAGCATTGCTTTTGTCCATTTGTGGCAGGAGATGGCATTTCCCTTCATTTTGTTAATATCTTTAATTTACAGCACTGGGGGTTTTTTTTGTGTTTTTTTTTCTGTCCTCCACATGTATCTGCCCAAACCTCCTTTCTGACCTGAGCTGATTGCTCAGTGTGTGCTCTGGGGGCACCTGGCAGTGCCAGGAGTGCTCCCAGGGCAGCCTGTGGGCAGGGAAGGATGCTCTGCTCCTGCTCCTCTGCATCCTCAGCTCCCAGAGCTTCCCTTCGAGTCCATGCCTGCAGCAGGAGATGCAGCAGCTCCTGTCTGCCAGTTCAGCCCCTTGTCACAGCCCTGCATCATCCAGGGATGCTTTAACCCCCCCTGCCCCTCCGTCCCAGCTTCTCTTGTGACATTTTGACATTTTTGGTTCATCTGCCGAGCTGCTGCTGCTGCTGACGTGTGTCAGTGCTCCCTAGGGATATCAGCCGACTGCAGCTTCAGCTCCTTCTGGAATGATCAAGGCTTTATTAGAGCCTGACGAGGAGCTGACTCAATTCGGGGCTGATTGAAGCGTTCAGCCCATTTAATATCTGAATGCTCGGTGGTGGAAGGGAAGCCATCCCTAGGCAGAGACTGGCTGCAAGCATGTCACTGTCCTGGGTCACACTTCATCTCAGCCTCCTCGAATCCCTCCATTCTGTAAGAACCAAGGATAAGATTGTTTCCTGGTTTATATTTTCTCTCTTTTGACAAGTTTTTGAGCAGGCTTTCAGGTGCCACCAGCCCGAATGGCAGCACGTTGTCTTTCCTGAATCAATGCTCGTTTCCTGATCAGTTGTCAGAGTCCTCTCCCTTTTCTGTTCCACACTTTGTCCTTGGGATCCCAGGGCTGCTGAGGGGGCTGGGACAGGGAAAGCACAGCCTGTCACAAGTTTGTGCAGCCAGGAATGGAGAGGGAAAGCAAGGGGAATACTTGGAGGCTGTTTTATCCCATCCTGCAGTTTGTTCCCCTCTTCTGCTTCTGCTCCTCCACAAAAACAATCCAGGCTGGGGAGGCTTAACAGCCTTGCCATGGCTTGGTGGTGGAGGTACAAATGGGATTAGAAATGCCCTCAGGAGAAGGAGGACACCATAAAACCATTCCTTCTCCTGCTATTCCCATCTCTGCATTATCCTGCACAGTAGGGGTGATGAGTGCCCTGCTGTGGGCAGACAGGATGCATCACTCCCTTCCAAGCCCCTGAGGAGTTCCAAAGCCAAAATCTTGGGAGAAAGAGCAAGGAAAAGGGTCCTTTTCTATTGTAGTTTACAGAATTATTTCTCACCATCCTAGGAACAAAAAAACAAAAAACAAACAAACAAACAAACAAACAAAAAAAATACAAAGGAGGAGAAGACTTTTAAAAGACCAAAAGAAATAAACATCAACTGAAGTTCCTTTGCTCCAGTTGTCAGACTTGGAATTTTTAATACTTTTAAGATATCCAAAATGCCTCTGGAAACCCAAAGGCCTTCTTGGGGTTTTTGTATTTCATTTTAGCTTGATGAAAAATGAGCAAAAGCCCATGTTTTTGTTTTTCCAGCCTAACACAAAAGTTCTCTAAACAAGGAGGAATATCCAGGTCAACAAAGCGGGAACAGGCTGCACCATGGAAAAATAAAACATCAGCTCAGTTTCCAGAGAGGTGAAGAATCAAAGGCTTTGTCCCTGCCAGGAATTCCCATCTCCCAGAGAAACTCAACAAATTCAAAAAGACCAGCAGAAAACTCTCTAAAATGGGGTTTTATGTCTGTTCCCCAAGGGAAAAGGGGATTTTACATCTTCTGCCTCTCGCAAAAACCCTACATTTTCCTAACTGAAAGCTGGATATGTTTTCAGTGTGTCTTCAGTGCTTTACAAATCATTTTGCACTTTACTCTCCCTTGCTTCCCCGCCATGGGAAGGGCTGAATTTTTGATTTATGTTTCATAGGGGTAGGTGATGATACTTTAAGTCATCTTGGAAAGCTGTTAGCACAAGGAGTCCTGCTGGAACATAATCCTCTGCAAAAACTGCCTCTTCATGAGAGGTATTTGCAGGCTGGCTCCCACCAGCAGGGCTGGGCTAAATCACAGCCAGTCATAAAATATGATCTTAAGGTCTGTTCTTTCCCTAAACTGACTATCTTAAGGCAAAAATCCTTCAGCAGGTATTTTAGCCAGGGACTAAGGATATTTTAACCCACTTGAATAATCCCACTCCCACTCATAAAAGTCCACATGATCTCAAAAGCAGCCCTCTGGATTTAGTCATGCTTAGTCAGTAAAGCCCAGCTTATTTATTTTTGTTCTTCTCCAGAAAGTATTCAATAAATTCAAACACATCATGAGAATTGCACCAAACCAAAAATATTTTTTAAAAAGTCATATAATAATAAAGGGTATGTGGAAGGCTTCCAAGGATCCCTTAGGAAAATTCTTTCAAATTCATGTGCATTAAAATAAGCATTATTTCATTCCAGGCACACTGACCAAAAATGTTAGGAACTAGAGCTGGGGAAAATATTTTGGATTTGGTAAATGGTGACAGCTATTTTTTTTTTTTAACTAGTTCAGTAAAGACCAACTTGTAAAACTTGTTTTCATCAACTGCAGAACAACCCTTACTGAATTATAGCAACAAAAAACCAGGTAAAACAGCACCTTCCTCTGGAATTTGCAGTGAAAATGTCAGGCTAGTTCAGCAAACACATTTATTTATGCTCCACATACTGTTCTAAATTTCAGCAGTGGCCAAGGTGAGCATATTTGTCCAAGGAGATGATTCTGTCACCCTTCCTTGGCTGGTATCTAAGAAATTGCACATAATTACTGGAAAATACAAGGTGGGGAGGAACTCTTCTTCCTTGGATTGAAAACCTAAATCATGACATGTCCTTAGAACTGCAGGATCATAAAATGGTTTGGGTTGGAAGGGACCTTAAAGATCATCTTGTTCCAATTCCCTGTAATGGGCAGGGACATCTTCCACCAAACCAGCTTGCTCCAAGCCCTGTCCAACCTTGGTATTGATCACTGGGAGGAAATTCATGCAAACAAAAAATTCATGGCTCCAAAAATGTGTGTGCTCCCTTCTTTGCTCCACTTTGGCTGCCCAAGTCCAGCTTTAAGTCCTGCTGCATCCCTCTGCAGCTGCCAAACCTCCCAACTGCATCCTCCATCGATTTCCCTCTTTTTTGCTGGATCCTATTCTAGCCTTTTTATGATGCTGGCAGCTGCAATAAAATATGCAAAGTCATGAAACTCTCAGGGCTGCCTTGAGCTCATCGAGTTTGGCACAAAGGCCAGCAAAGGGGCAGAACCCTCTCCCTGATGGACATACAGAAATTGTTCCTTTCCAAAGCAGGACAGCCACAAAATGCTGCAGAAAATCCCACCAGGCATCCCTGAGCACCACAGGACAGGGCAACCCCTCCTGTGGATTAAGAACAGTTGAGAGCAGCAGGATTGTGAAGGACAGGAAGATGCAGGAGGTGGGGAAGCTCCAGCCTTTTTTACATGGTCTGTAAAAATAAATTCATAAATAAAAAATTGTCACTGGGTGATCTTATTGGCCCTGCTTTCATCTGTAGACACTGCAAATTGGGAACAACGAGGCACTTCAGCAAATTGGAAAAGTCACTGAAATAGAAAGAAGAGCAAAACTGTTTCAAGCAGAACATTGTTATTTTTGTCAAGTGTTTACCAAAATACGAGTGGAAAAATTATTTTGAAAATCTATCTAACTCTGACATCACTCAAATCTCAGCGAGGCCAAGGGGGATGTGAAGTAGTTTTTGTGTAGATGTGATTTACTCTATATTAGAGATGGATGTAGACTGTCTGACTTCATTAGGTTAATTAATTATACACTAGCCCGAGTCAGATTAGGTAATTGCATTTCTAATTGATCAGCAGTTTTACCAGAAGGTGGATGCAAGCCAGATATTTTAAAATACCCCCACTATTCCACCTGCTTCCAAATAGATGTTTTAGCTTTGAATTTGAAGTCAGAGCAGCTCCTAACAAAGCAACAAGCACCAGTTTCTCAGTGTGGTGATGTCTTTTGGGCTTTTTGAAGTACAGATGCATTACCAGGGTGGAAGTTCTGCCTCAGCAAAGAGGAGCATCACTCTGAGGTAATTATAGACACATACCTTGAATGTCAGGGACTTGCCATACCAGATCTACATTTGAGAGTGGGGTTTTTATAAATATCGTGGCACTTGGCACATTTCCCACTGCAGCAGGGAACGGGGCTGTCATGAAAACATCCCCACAGTGCCTTGGAGGATCTGCAGAGCCACGGGAGCAGCCTGGCTGACACTGTCATGTCCTGCTTCTGGAGATGTGTTAACCAACACTGAATTTGTTCTGATCCTATCCTGGCTTTGCTGTACCTAGACAGGAAGAACTCTGGGTCAGGAGCTGCTGCCTTATAGTTGTAACATATGGGCTCAAGCAGTGCCTGGCATCCTCTGTGGGAAATTGGAGAAACGAGCTGTAGTGACACTGCTTGCTAAATGCTGCGAGGAGATCACTGAATTCATCGCTATTTTCATACCTCTGTGACAGGGGAAACTAATTCAAGGCACTTTGAAAATGCAGCTGATGTGCTCTGAAGGCTGAGACAGTATGGGCTGAGAGCAAAGGCCAAGAGCAAATTCTTTCCGAGGAAGCTGAGCTTGTGTTAGATATGCAGGGACCTTCTAAAGCAGTGGGGAATGTGACTGCTGCAGCAAACTCCCCTTGCACAGACTCTCTCTTCTCCAGGATTCAGAAGGTTTTGAAGCTGGCTTTTTCCAACCTCACCATTCTCCTCCCCTCTGCATTTCAGCTTCTCCAGCCAGCAAGAAAAACTGAAGAATTACATATTTTGAAAAAAAAAGAGAGAAAAAAAGAACGGCTGGCAGGAACTAAGGAGATTATCAACTCAGATAGAGAGCAATCCCCTTTAAAATGTCTGTCTTTGATATGCATCCCTCGAGGTAGATTTAGGGCAGCTCCCACTGAAATTGGTGGCAATTAGGCACTTAGGTACCCCTGTGGTACCTCAGCCTTCCCACTCCCCAGCAGTCAGAACAAAAGCTTTTGAGTTCGAGCCCCTGCAGGAAGAATTAGTTTGGAAAAGGGAAATGGGTTTACAAGTTGTGAACTCAGACAAGGACATTCAAACAACAAAAACCTGGCCGACTCCTTTGTTCAGTCACAAAAGCCAACCACCATTTGGCTGAAACCTTTGGTTTTTCCACTGCAGCTCCTTAAATGAGCTTTTGGAAGGTCAATTTGCAAGAAGCAGATAAAACCAGCTGCCAGTAAGGAAATGCCATCTCACAGTGGAGAAAGGAGGTGCCGGGAAGTGAGTGGAGATGCTGGGGCTTAGCAGGACCAAAAAATGTCCCCACCATCAAGTAGGAGCTGAGTGAGGGCATGAAGCTCCTGCAGCAACTATTCTGTGGGGGAACCTGTGCCAGGGCTTCAAAAAAGCATGACAGAAACAAAAAGTTCTTTTCTAAGACAAGTTTTTGTTAAAGAAACAGCACAGACCACTTCTTGCTGGATGCCTCCCTCTACTTCTCCCCCTTTCCCCAAAAAGACACATGGTTTGTGTTCTCTTTTTACTGCACAGCTTCTCCCCCAGACTTTCTTCCTCACCCAAAACCCTGCTGAAGATGAAGGAGAAAGGACTTGCAGAAGCAGAGGCTTTTGAGGGAAGTTTAAAAGAAAGTTCTGAACAGCCTGGCTTTGTAAATGCTGAGAAGAATGTGAATATCTGCCTGCCTGTGTCTGAAAATGGAAAAAATTGGGAAGGAACTGTTCAAGGGGTTTCAGGAGGTTATAAATAAAAATAATGAGATGGGATTTCAGAGAGAAATGTTAAGGCTGAATATCAAGGGGAATTTCCTGACAGTGGGTGCTTCCAGTGGTTCCTAGTGGTTTCTGAAGGAAAAGTGATGGATGAGTTATCACTGAAGGCATGAAATGGAGAAGGCACTGGGAAAGGCACATCAGTCAACACTGGGCAGACCCAGTCCTCCTCCACCTCCCCTAAATCCTTCTTACTAACAGTAATGTTACCCTAATGCAGGTCCCCAGCCAGCCAGAAGCAACGAGATTTTTGTCACACAAATGCAGAAGCTTGTGGAAATCTCACTGAAGTGTGTGATCCATGCTTAGCAAGGTTTCTGCTAAGTTCAGTTTACTAAAGCTCCTGGATGAGGTCATAGAGCTACTCCTTTCCAGATTTCATTTATATCAGCATCTTTAGCCTCTAGTTAAAAAGTCCCATATTACTCAGAAACCATGTTTTTTTTTGCATAGGTTCAGCAATAAAATCACAGGCCAGTTTTGAACAATTCCAGGGATGGGGCAGCCACAGCTTCCTGGGCAACCTGTGCCATTTTCCTTTTAAATGTAGCCCAAGGTAGGAGGAAAAGCAGGAAAATTAAAGTTTCTGCACTTGTCACACGCTTTACACATGAGATTTATGAACCACACCATCTGCACATACTCCAGCCCCAACCACATGAGAGCTGGATCCTCTCCAATAATCTGTTCCTGACTTAGCCAGTGACCTTGGAAATCATCAATCTGTGCATTAAAATCGATATAATAAAATTTTTTTAGTACTTCACTATCTGTCCCTCAAAGCTGTGATGGAGATGTTGGAAATTAAATAACATTTATAATAGATTTGATTCCACATCAAACAAATCATGTTAAAAGTAATGCCAGGTTCCTGGATTAGGCATGTACCTTTTTGTTCAGAATTTGGACCTTTACCCATGGACCTGAAATCAGATTTTGTCTCAGTCCTGTTATCAGAAGGGAGACCAGAGAGATGCAGCTCTGCCACTACAGCTGTGACCTCCTATTTGTGATGCACTGTGCTAGAGGATTAGATGATAAATAAGACAGTAAAGCTCCTCTAACCCAAAAAGAGAAAACAACTGCCCAGAGATGCTTGCAAGCATCCCTGTTCCTTATTTGAATGGTGAAACATCAGTTTCTAAATCAATAGCATTCAACTTGTTCAGAGAAAACTGGGTGCAAAGACAGGGCTGTGTGATAAAGCTGTGTCATATTGGCCCTCCAAAAGCCAAAGGCTTTTTTTTTCCCCAAAGCCTGTTACAATTGTTCTGGGTGCTGCATCTAATCCTGAAAGATCCCAGTGATGAAACAAATTATTATCAAAGGAGGGATTACACTTACTGTAACTTCAGAGTCTTTTTCAGCTCCTTCAGATGGGTTTAGAAATGCTTGTTTAGGTTTCATTCACTATAGGTTTTAATCTCCCCAGAAAACAAAGCATGTTACTTAGAAATTACTGAAATGGTGAAAATATTTCTCCTCCACACTGGTCACTAGTGAATTTCTTGACATAAAAGCAAAAGAGGGAACAAGGTATTTAAGTCACTTTGCAGCAACAAAACACAAGTCTGATTAACCACAAACTCTCCTTTCCTCCAGCTGCTAAAAAAATGTATAAAAACTTCAGTGCTGCACAGTGAAAGTTGGGCATTGCAATAAGCTGGAATGGCTTGGCTATACACAGAGAGTGTAATGACTTGGCTAAAGTCAAAGAGCAAACCAAAATTACTCCCAGGACAAGGACATGGGCATTCACATCTGTCCCTGTGTGCCCTGCCCACAGAGGTGGTGATGGAAAAGCAAATTCCTGCACCACTTCTTTCTGAAAGTGTCCTGAAAAATCATAATGCGTCACTACTTAACACTTGTCCTATTAGTAAATACGAATGTCAATGAAATGTTAATGTGACATTTTACCATAATCAGGGCATTAATTTAATTATGTAAAGATCCTCATTAATTAAATTCTCTAATTGCTAAGTTTTTTGCTTCCTACGCCTAAAATTATTAGTAGGATCTTCGTGCAATAGTTTCCATTCCAATATCTGTGTAAAGACCCTGGACCTACAATGCTCTCCATGACCCATTTAATAAAGGGAATTACTTTCACTGACATCCATGATAGTCTGGGGGCTGTCATTGTGCCTCCTACTTTTGATTAAAAAAAAAATAAAAAAAACACCTCTTAACCAGATAGCCTGAACCAGGGCTATTCTTTGATTTTATAAAACATCTTTCTAAAGAGGAAAGATTGCATGCATGATCCAAAATATATTTGACAACAGTGTTTTTATCTCTTTCTTGCCCCAAACTTCCTGCCCTGTCGGCTGGGAAGGTGGAACAGAAGACTTTGCCAGCCTGTGGTAAATGTGTTAAAAACAAGTAGATGCTGTAAGGATTTCCAGGCTTGGTAGACGACCATGTATTTTTGTGCTTCAAATTCAGCAGTGTGGGGATGTGTTTCTATACATTAGCCAGAAGTCTGGTGCATATTCCACACCTAAGGTCCAGCAACAGAAGCTCCCATTGCCATCAGTGACAAGGCCATTGTTTGCCTTTCCCAATAAATTCCAAATGTTCTTTACAGCAGCCAAAAGCACCATCCCAGGATAAAGTATTATTTTGCTTTCACTTTAGCAAATAGATACCCAGGAGAGTGGAGGGCTGGCTTCCTACGTTGTCAGAAAGATTCATTTCCAGCTGATGATGACAGGGAGCAGAGAGCTGTGTGATGCTGCACCATCCATTGTCCTTGCTTTGAGGAGCTCAGCACCATGGTGAGCTGAGGGGAATTGGGCAGCAGTTGAGGTTTGGAGCTGAGTTTTGGGCTGTGTGTCCATGGGGTCATCAGGCACACAAAGATCCTCTGACCCATGGCTCCTTGTCAGGCATGTCCTGCAGTGCACAGATTATCGTGCAGAGAGGGAAGGGAAGGGAACGCCAGGGATTGTCAGTCAGAAATTGCTGTTTCTGTCTGTCTGTCTGTCCTGTGGGAGCTGAGGAAGTCCATCAGCACGGTGGAGCTCCTTGCAGGAACACTGGGATGCAGTGGGGACAGCAGGATCTGCACGTCCTTTCTGCATGAAGAGACCACAGCCCCACCAGCTCTGTTCCCACCACCTCCTTCTCATTTGTTTTCCCATTTTATTCTTGTTCTTTCAGGTGGAAATGACTAACTCCTTCCAAAGGACGCTGGTGGAGAACAACTTATTTATGTCTCTTGCACAGCTGGCCAGAGCCCATGCAGGAAATGCAGGTGATTTATCAGAGGCTGTGCACAGGCACGGATGATGAGCTTCCTGTACACCTCAGGGGCTCTTCCCTTCTTTTATTTCCTCCTCTTTTTCACTCTTCCCTTTATATGAGGGTTTGCAAATTCCTCTCCAAGGGTTCCAACCATGTTGCTGTAAAATTATTGATTCCTGTGATACCTAACAAAGTGCTCTTCCCCTTTCAATGCAGTTCTTTTCTTCCTGCATCTCTGTGTTTCCTCACATCTCTCCCAGTTCACAGCCTGCATCCTTCATCAGTCACAACCATAGCTTCGAGCTAAATGCAGTAGAAAACCACATGAAGTGTGTGGTGATGAAATGAATTCAGTACACACCATAAATCTCAAAAACAGTCCTAAAAGCATCACTCATCACATACTGCACATATCCTTTGTTACCAGGATCTCACAATCCTGAACTTCAAGACTTCCTTCTTGAAGGAGGAACTGGGTGAGTATTTTCCATCAGGTAGCACTGATGTATTTGCAGGTGACATGGGCAGCCCCAGGCTCAGCACAGGGTGCCCTGATGGCACCTGCAGATGGCTTCTCACCTCGTGCCATGGCACAAATCAGGGCACAAATGTCTGAGCTCATACCCAGCAGCTCTTGCCCTCCTCAGCAAGCCTTACCTTTCCCCTCACTCCTTTCTCCTCCCATCTGTCCCTCCTCAGCAGCACCCTGCACTTTGTCAAACAAGCTTATGTCCACCCTCATTTTGGTATGCCCTTGAATTGCTAAGAGGCCTGCTTCCAAAATCTTATTTTTCATGTTCCAAGAGATGGTCCAGCTCCCAGTAGTGTCACATTTCCCAGCACTAGGTGTTAACACAGAATACAGAATCATTTACCTTGGAAAAGATCTCTAAGATCATCAGCCATTCCCCAGCACTGCCAAGGCCAGCACTGCCCCATGTCCCCAAGTGCCACATCCACACAGCTTTTAAATCCCTCCAGGGATGGGGACTCCACCCCTGCCCTGGGCAGCTGTGATAGGGCTGGACAACCTTCCTGTGAAGAAATTTTAGTGTTTGTTTGGAAATACCTAATTTCTCTGTAGCCATACACATTTATACAACACAGGCAGTGCTGTCTGCTATTGACATGCTTCCTGGCATCCTAGTAAAAGGGATGTTCATGTTTCAGTGGGACTCCTCCTGCCAGAACAACTCCCACATGCTCTGTATGGGTTATGGCTGTTCTGGAAGCAACAGGACTCTGATGGTGGAGAGGGAAGTGTCACGTAATTTCAGGAGCTCCTGGAGTGGAAGCACAATTCAAAAATCTTTCTCTTATTAATATTTGATGTGTTGTTTTCTTTCATCTGTGCTAGAGAAATCAGAGGAGTTAAAAGAAGCAAAATTATTTAAACCCCCACTTTCCTGTCCTGAGGGACTATAAACACCATTTTTCTTCCTTGATGTACTGAGTGAAGTCACTGACAGGTACTGCATTAGGGAGCAGAAACACTCTGTGCTTTTCAGTCTGTTGTAAAAGAAGGAAATGCAAGCCCAGGGTGTGCAGCTGGCTCGTGGCTCCTGTGTCTGCTGGTGACAGCTCACGTGTGAGCCAGGAAACAGCTGCACAGGAACAGGGCAGTGACACTTGTCAGGGTACTGGTGACACTAAACTTCAGGCCCAGCTGACTTATTCTGCTCCCATGTGGTTTGGCTTTTATACTCTCCCTCCTGGAGTTATTTGTTGTTTTTTACCAGTTTATGGCTGAGGAGATCTGTGTGGAACTCCCAAGGACCTTCTCTTTCACTGCTGTGGACCCCTGCAATTCTTCCACTGCAGTTCCAGACAGGGAAGGACCCAGGGACAAACCTGGAGTCCTCCTGATCCTTTACATCCCACTTCATGCCCATACCCACCACGAGAAATACTTACACAGTCATTCCACTAAGGGGATTCCAGGAACTGGACTAAGAGGTTTCCAGGAAGCAGCACTGGAAACACGTCCTGCTTGCACTGACATTTCTACAGGACATCTTCCCCTCCCTGGAAAACCTGCTCAGAAAACAGGCTACACACATGGCAAGCTGCTGCTTTGCTGAAATTGTGAGGAGCCAACAGAAATTTGATGTGCCTATCACTGTAAAGTTTGAGCTTTAATTGCATTGGGTAAGTCTTTCTGCTTGCCTTGGCACCAAGTCACAAGGAAGGTGTCTAAGTAACTGTGTCAGATAGTGATGAAATGATCACAGAAGTCTCCAATGACTAGCAATTTACAGACTATTACTTTATTCTTAAGGGAAAAAAAAGAAAAAAAGGAAGCTTTGTGCAAAATCATCAGTTAGGGCTTTGAATCTCAGGCAAATCTGTGTTCAGTGCCAGAGGGCAGGAAAGAAGCACCCCAGAGCCCAGAGATGTGCTGGTACTGCTGCTCCTCTTGCTGGGTATCACCTCTGTAGCTCTTTTTCCTGGCAGGGAATGGCAGAGGGGATGAGCAGAGGTCCAGAGGCTGTGCTGGAGGCATCTCTCAAGTGGAGACACAGGATGGACCCGTGGGAGAAGCCTCAGAGCTCTGGGCTCACTGCCAAGTGCCTCAGTGCTCCTCATAGGAGCCTCCCTTTGCAGCACAAACCTGTAATAAATTAGGGGAAAGATTGATTAGTGCAGCTAATGAAACCACTGCTCTGGAAACTCCCAGGACAGGCCATGAGCTGAGTGGTGAATGGTTCCAGTGGGATCCCAGGGACTGACACCAGAGCCCACAGAGAGGCACAGAATACAAGTTTCATTTCTAGCAGCAATTCTGTCCATCCAGGTAAATACTTAATAAAATGAGTGAGAGCAAATGTTTTCTTAAATGCATTTATCTCTTTATATGGGAAAAAAAAAAAAAGAGGGAGATTAAAAGGCCGTGTACTAATGCTAATATTTTACTATGTATTTTAGTTTGCCTGTGCCAAAAAAACATTCATTCAGGGTGGGAAAGCACAGCAAAAGGCAGGAAATATCCAGTGCAAACAACACTCCAAACACCTCCAATTGACATCCCCAGCTGGTTTCCGGCCATTTTTGTGGACACAGATCAACTGTGGAAAAATATCCATGAGAAATCTGTCTCTCCTTTCTTCCTTTTCCCTACCTCTGAGTGTCTTCATAATTCTGTGTTTCCAGTAAGTGCTGGTGAGTTTTACAGCTGAATAAACTCAGGAGTCCCCTTAAAATGCTCTTCCCTGGGCTCAGACCCCAGCTACCATGCACACCATGGTGCCAAAGCATTTCCTATCTTCTCCCATCTCCTTTTTCCCAGAAGGAAATTCCATGGATCTATCTCTCTTCTAGCCACAAAAAGCCCAGTTTGCTTTGATCACCAAAACCTGGCTGAGAATCATCCAGGGATGAGGCCTTGGGCTGGGAGAGTTCAGAGTTTTTCTGATTGTGTTGGACATGTTTTCTCTTTTCTGCCTTTGGTACATAATTGTTCATGGGAGGGGAGTGTGTGATCCCTTTGTATTCTTTAGATAGCCAAAGCTGGACACAGTAGGCAATCCACACTGGATTCAATCCCAGCCCACAGCAGGGGCTTTGCAAGACTGTCTTATTTCAGAAAATAAAGGATTCATGCTTGACCTTCTCACGGCAGATAAGAGTTCAAATATGAATCCCTCTGCAGATTCAGATAAAGACTTCGTTTAAACTGGTCTAAAGGACACATCCTCCTGCTAGATTTTTCCCAGTAGGAGCAGAGGACTTGCCAGTAGAAAATCTCCTTGCCAAGCTTCTTGTTCTTTGGTGACTGAAAGAACAGATTTAGCCATTCTCCATTAATGCAGACCAGTAATTAAAACCACATGACCTAAGTGTGATTACAAAAACAAGGAGAACAGTGCTAAGCTTTTATTCTTTATGACAGCAGAACCCTTCACTCAATCACGGGAATAAGCATCCTCCTGCAAAGCTGGGAGTTAAGTGGGGAAAAATTCAAAACCAGAGACAATGAGCTAATAGGACGGGTTTATTTTAGATGAGTTGTCTCTCAGTCCTTCTCCAGGACCCACCTGGAGTGATGCTGCCCAAGCTCAGGTGGTGCTGCTGGACAGACAGACAAAGGCTGTGACCCCCACTGGGCTCAGCAGTCCAGCCTTTTACCCACACAGGGAACAGAATCATTGCAAATCATCATCTTTTCCCTCAAATGGATTTTTCTTCTTGGCAGGAAAAGTCATCTAAGTTTTGTTTTGGCTTCCTCTTTCATTAAAAAAAAAAAAAAAAAGGGCAGATGGGAGCATGTGTAAGGGCATAAAAAGGGCTGTCCTTCATCTTCAGAAAACAGATTCTTCCAAACCTCAGACCACCCTCTCTTTGGGAATATATACTTTTTTAAAAGAGTTAATTATAGTCTTATCTCAGAAAATAAGGGATTCTTGCCCGACCTTCTTGTGGCAGCTAGAGTACACAAGTGAATCTCTCTGAAAATTAAGACAAAGATCAGTTTACACAGGTGTAGCCCAATCCTCTGCCTAAACCCTGCTGAATTTTTAATGGCTCTGACACCCCCAGCCTCCCCCTGTGAAAGCAAGCCCTGGGTGTCTGCCTGTACACAGGACAGGAAAGTGGGACTCTTCTAGGAAATGCTGTGTTTTTATTCCTCAAAAACAACCCAAACAACTCCCTTCAGCTGATTTTTGCTCCCTACACATCTGGTGCCACCACCCATGGGTGCCCACCAGTGGTGGCAACCTGTCATGTGTCCAACCTTGCACTGGGGTTGCCACCTAAGCACCCAAACACATCCCCCTGACTAGGAATGACATGAACAAACATTGCAGTGTCATTTCCCCTGCACAAAAGCTCCTCTGCCTTTTTCCTTCCCAAAAAAAAAAAAAGTAGCCATGCCTTTTTTAAAGGCAGCTCCCTTCATATGCAATTGCCTTCTGGATCCTGTGGTGTGACTTGCCACATGCGAATTTTTTCCATTGTCCTTGGCAGCTAGAGAAGTCAAATGCCAAGTGGTGGAAGATATTTTCATATTTTCTATAGCCACAGCATCTGGCTTCCTGGCTGGTTGCTGTGTCAGTCGGGTTTGACTGTGGAGCTACCTCTGTTCTGCTTGGTGTTTAAATCCATGGAGTTGCTTCATCCCCATATGCTGCTTTCCTTTCTCACTTTGCAACTTCTTTGAACATTTTTCCAGAAATTAATACTTCCTTGCATAGTTTCCACATGGGTTTAAGATGAGAGATTTCCCTGGAATGGTTTTTCTTCTCATGCTGGGAAGGTTCTGGAGAAATCCTCCAAGTTCATCCACGGTCACATTTATGATATTGCTGAGACTTTTCCTATGGCTTTATGACAGATGGTATTTGCTCTAAAAACAACCATATTTTCTGTTAGCTCAGTGCTGCTCTGTACTGGTGCTTGTCTCCTTTGGAAAATTATGTGCCTTCCACCCCAAATCACTTTTTACCTAAAACATTTGGAGTGTTGTTTTGTAGGAAGTGTATTAATTTGGTTTGTTCTAATTGCCAGGGGGTACAACAGGCTAGTCCTCAATGGAAGATAATGTAAAGAGAGTTTTTCATAAAACTGTGGGACACATCTTAGACAGGAGAGATGCATAAAGCTATTGACAGTAAAACTACTCTGTTTCACTGAAGCAACCCAGGATCAGTAGGATCAGACTCAGCAATTTTGGTGGGGTTTAGTTGTTAATAAGTTTTGTATAAAAGCAGATTCTCAGCGGCTATAAATCAATATATCTTTATTGAATCAAATGTAACAGCTCAACCAGCCCAGATTCCAGCTCACTGCTTTCACATCTGTTTGAGAAATATGGGAAGACAATGCTGGGAACAAAGAAAAGAGAAAAAAAGTCCTTTGACATCATTAAAGTTCTGCTACCTGACAAGCAGTTCAAAGGCTGGCATTTTTTGCCCATAAAGGAAAACTGTCCTGCTGCTGCTGAGCTCAGCACTGCAGAGGGTACCCAGGAAAAGTCATTTCCCACTTGCTCCTGATTAAAATTAACATTTCTGTTCCTCTGCTAAAAAAGCAGCTAAAAAGTGGCTGCACTTATGACACCAGCACTTCTAAGCCAAAATATGCAGTGAACAGGGGGAAAGATGGGCAGATAGTGACAGGACAAGGGGGAATGGTTTTAAACCAAAGGAGGAGAGATTTCAATTAGATATTGGGAAGAAATTCTTTCCTGTGAGGGTGGTGAGGCCCTGGCACGGGATGCCCAGAGAAGCTGTGGCTGCCCCATCCCTAAAGTCTCCATGACCTGAAAGGAATAAATAAGGAGCTGCCAGACACCACAGCTCTTCAGCAGACAGGAATAAGTGCATGAACTGAGGACATAAATAAATAAAAATCTCAGTGCCTTGTTAATTTTGCCCTAAGCCATGTATGCTCCACAAATCAGTAGCTTTACAGACCTGCACAACTCTTCGGCATTGCAATCTTTTCTGTTTTATACTACAACAGGCAAAATTCTTTTTTGGGGATTTTTTCTTAGGTTTTTTTTGGGGTTTTTTTTTTACATTATGTGGTTACGGGTTACAATACCTAGGAAATTAAGGTTTATGCTACAATGTCAATGTTACTTCAACTATAAAGGAGAAGACTGTACAATCTCAGAAGACCATCTGGCAAGAAATTGTTTTTGAAAGACATAAAAGCCAACAGATAGCACAGTTCATCAGCTTCACACCATCAGAAACCATCGGGTTTATCTCTGAACAGAGACCATCCGTGTCATCAGTCACATAATTTAGAGTGAAAAATAGATAAAGATTCTGTTCAGTGGCAATTACAGTTATAAAGACCAATAGAGAAATCATTTGCTGTGCTGTCAGCTCAGGGATTACAGATTTCATGTGAGGTTTTAGTGACCTTAGGGCATTAAAAGTGATATCCCTCTCAGCACAGTAGATTGAAAAGTATTGATGAGAAAGTCAAGATGAGAGAACAGCAGCTTGCTAAGACATTCCTCTGCCTCTGCCCATTTACTGCTACATTAATCTTTCCTTGATCTATTAAATTCCATTTTCTTGGACATTTATTCTGGGGACATGTAGGAAACGAGCTGAACCTATATCATCACATCAGCTGGCACCCTAAAAGGACTCCAAAGCCATGAACCCAAAAGGACAGGAAATATGTCACTTGGCAGTGCAGGATATGAGCTTTTCACCAACAAATGAATGAGACTGTGACTTCCTTCTCCCCCAGTGGCATTGGCATCAAGGCTTTTAACTAAAACTGAAAGCATTTTCATTTTGCCAAGTTACAGAACTGTTGCATCGCATTATCTTACTGCTGTTTTCCTTTGTTTATGGTTTGTTCTGTTGTTTGTACCCCCCCTTTGTTATAGTTCAGTTGCCCTAATTCCCTCCTTTCCCTAATCAGTCAACCCTAGTCCCAACCCACTTTCCAGACTGTTCCCTGTCCTTCTCCCTAATCCCCTCCCAAGCCTACACCAATCCCTCCTAGCCCCTCCTATCCTTCCAGGATTTTCTGTATCAGTCATCCCCTGCTTGGTATATAATTTGATGTTACATTTGTTTCCCCACCTATGTTCCCCCTATTGGTTGTATGTATAATTAGTCCCGCCTTGTGTTACACCCCTAAGTTGTAGCGATTGGTTGCTGTATTGTACCCTCCCTTGGGGGAGGGCCCCTATTTAAATTGCTGCACACCTGTGTTCTTTGCCTTTTGTGGTTCCCTTCCCTTCGATCCCAGTTGTCCTCCCTCCCATTTCCCCAAAAAACTTTCCCTGGAACCTCGAAAGGACTCTCTCTCAATCCTTTGCTCCTCTCCGGACGTGTGCACAGCCGGAAGGGTTCAGAGCCCTGCCCACATTCTGGGTTCCCCGGGATCCTGGAATTGGGCCACTCTCGGCGCTGGTCTCGCCTCCAGGGCTAGCTGGGCGAGTCAGAGCAGGGTGGAGGAGGCAAGCCACGTCACAGAACCACAGCACAACCAATGTTATCCTCAAAAATGATCCTGCACAGACTGAGTGGGGAGGAATATTGACTTCATCAGGGTCAGGAGTCCACCTGCTTGTAGCTACTCTGCACAATGTTTATTCACATGGAACACTGGGCAAGGCATTCAAAATCAGGTGCACTCCCCATCCATAGAAGTATTCCAGGCCAGGTTGGATGGGGCTTGGAGCAACCTGAGACAGTGGGAGGTGTCCCTGCCCATGACAGAGGGTGGAATGAGATGATCTCTAAGGTCCCTTCCAACCCTCCACTCTCTGCAAGTGTGGCCTGCAAAGACCTTCAGACAGAGAGTAAAAGGTACGAAAAAGTAAGGCAGACCATAAGCAGTGCTTTACAAAAAATGGAGTGCTGCAAACAACTTCTTTCAAAGCTTTCTGGAGGAAAAATCAGGAGGGTGATGTTCAAGCAGAGTGTAGAGTGTGGGTTTGCCTGTTCTTGCACTGTAACTGATGAAAGTTAATTCACAGCTTTAGAATTGCAGCTTCACTGTTAATTCTTGAAGAGATATTAATTATCTTGAGGAGATTCAGTCTGATTCAGTGGTCATAAGCCTTTACCCCTCAATGCCCCTCACAATGTGCTCCTCAAGGCAGTGAGTGCATCCCCTGCCTTGCTGAGATGATGAGCTGTGACCATGGGAGGTCCCAGCAGGACTCAAGGACATTCCTTTCTGTACTTTGGGGAAGACTTTATCATATCCCTGTTGGGAGGAACAGAAACTCTTCTGCTCATTACAGTCCCCAAATCCATGTGTGAGCTGTTCAGCCTGCACAGCTGCATTTCAGAGCAGACTGCACCACTTCTTCACCAGGCTGCAGAGGAGCTCAGACTCCCTGAGTCACCAAAATTTCTGTGATGAAGCATTAGCAGAGGGAAAGGTGAAAATAAATACTTGAAAATAAAACAGGCTTTCAAGCTGGTTAGATTCCTCAGAATGAAAATCTTCTTTAATCTCTTCTTCAGTGGTGGCCAATGCTCAAAATTGTTCATAACTTTGCTTCTCACAGACCCCACTGAATGCTAAGGGGATGGAAGGAGAGGTAGATTTCACAGTGCTGGGTTAATGGCTGGACTTCATGATTTTAAAAGCTTCCTCCAGCCTTAATGATTCTGATTCTATCCCTGCTGAGCTTCACTTGCCACCACTGACGCCATCTAACTCTCCATCTGCAGGCCATTGGAGCAGCCTCTTTACTCTGCACCTCAGGGAAAATTGTTCTAATTTCAGCCAATGTTACCGATAAAAGGATGAAGAAAAACACTGCCGTGTCCATAATCAAACTGGGACGACTTCAAAGGTGCTACAGGTGCCAGTGACAGCAGCCTCAAGCCTGGAGTTACAGCCCTCACCTCTGACTGCAGGTGTGCATGGAAAAGGGTGGATGAACACAGCATTTAGAGAAAAGAGGCATCTGAACTCAGCTAAAACACTCAGTTAACCAGATTTACCTGGCTGTGCATCTAATTTATTTTTCTTCCTTTATGCTGCTTGATTTGTATTCCCCAGAAATAGTCACTCTTCAGGATTTAGAAAATAATCTGCATGTTCTGGAGAAAATCACATTTTCTTTTTCATCTCTTTGTCTCCTTTGCTGTCAAAATCTTATTTTATGCCTTCCTCTTGCAATCCATTTTAACAATGGCAGTGGCACAGGTAATATTTCTCTGTGCTTGATGAACTGAGGGACACTTGCTTATATAACTGGGGGACAATGATTATGTGTGAGTCTTTGTGAAAGACTTCAGAGCATAAGGGAAAAATGCTGTATCCCAGCAGCATCTCACTTATCCTCACATAAAGAAAACAGCTCTGCAAACCGAAGTGTCTCATCCATATTCAAAGTTAAAATCAAATAAACCAACACCTCAACAGAGTGAGTCCAGCCAGCCAGGGCCGCCTCACCCAGGATTATTATCTCTCCAAGTGGTGTTGTACTCAATTTTCTTTATTCTAGTTAGGAAGGAGAAAAAATGATTTCTCGCCAGTGTGATATTAGGTTAATGGATGTCTCAAAGCCCCTGGCTGTGATTCCTCCTGATCTTTCATGACTTTTTTGGTGTAACATTCATATCTGTGCCAGAAGCAATGGGTCTAGCTGATAAAATACATTCCAAATAGGAAATGCAGCCTTTCACAATGTGACATGTACCTCAAAATCATTAAACTAAGCAACAAAAGCACATGGTCTAAATCCGTTTTCCATTATTTCCACACGTAATTGTGTTTATCCTCTGAAACTAGCTTGTACAATGTACCTAGCAGAAAGAAAAGCAGAGAAATGTCCATCATACATCACAAATGGAAGGGAGTTTATATTTCTAAAATTTTGACCTACAATTCTCTAACTGCAGCACTTCAGCTCCAAAAGTTTTCAGCAGATTTCACCACTGGAAGCAGTCATGATGCTGGGGCAGTTCCAGGGAAAGGATATGCATAACCAGCCTGATTTTTTCACTACTCACTGCATTTTTGTAAGAGCCTGAAAGGACAGATTCCAGGAATATTCTTGTGCAGTGAAATTACAGGGCTGGTCCTTGTTAAAGGTAGTGATGGCAGTGGTGAATGAGCACTGATTGTTGTTACCTCTTATAATTTAAAAGATAGTTATTGCAGATGAATAATGCATGAGCTTGGAATCTCTTCCCCAGGCACTTGGAGCCCTGAGTTGAGATGCACAGCACAGGCACATTGCTGTGATTGCCTTCAACGTGCTGCCTTATTGTTCTGAAACACAGCATAATGAACCCTCTTAAAACATCAGTTTGTAAAACTCACACCCACCAGGAGTGGGGAGGATTTGTAGGAATGAACCTCTCACAGCTCCTGTGCCTCACCAACACCTCAGACCAGGCTGATCACTGCTACCTATCAGAACCAGGAAACAGAATTTGGGTTTTTAGACGGAAATCATGTTCCTGCATCACCTCAAAGGCTGCTATGTGTCCTCTGCTCGCTTTCCAAAGGTAATGGGTTATTGATCGCTGCTGATCAGGCAAATCTGCCTCCTGATGAATATGCAGACACAACATCAGGAGTGCTCTGAGCATCACAATGTTTTCACAATGTCACATGGCTGGGCTCCTCACCTCAGTATTCTGGGCTTTTTTAAAATGGCTCTCTTTGCAATCTCAATTAAAATGGATTCATTTATACTCCATGCAACATCCAAGAAATCACTTAAAGGTCCTCAAGAATGTCATGTCAGCCTTGAAGCCTTGCTCTGCCACTGCTCTTTTTGCCAGATCTCTCCTCCAAAGGAGACACAACAGTGAGCCTGGGTGATGCCATATTTCAAGGGATTGGGAAATTCAGCATCCCCCCATCTTCCTGCATGAAAATCTCCGTAAAACAGACAAAATCAAAGCGTCACCTTATTCCACTCTTAAACTTCTGGTCATGTGGGTGCTTCTCTGGACCACTCTACCTTCTTTTCTCAGTGTTTCTTATTAAGGGACAGGGTTTTCATGGCTCACAGCAGCGGCATTGAGTGATGCTTCAGGTTGTACTTAAGTCTTAGGAAAGCGGCTTGTCTTTAAATAATGGAGAATATTCTCTGACCTAAAAGACCTTTTTCCCATGGGGAAGTATCAGGGAGAACTAGGAAGGACTATGGAACTTAAAGCAACAAGTGCTTTCACTCACAGAGCCCTGAGACAGCACTCCCAAAATGTTCTCTGTAGCTTGTTCAACACACTGGGAAGTTTGGATAAATAGGATTTCTATTAGTGTCTCAGTTATGAATAGATGTAAAGTCAGGCAACATTAAAAGCAGTTTCCCAGCTGTTTCAGCACAACAGTTTCTTTGTAAATAAGGTAAATGTTATGTCAAAACAGCTGTGAAAGTGACTTTATTGAGTCACTGGGCACAGCTATCATGTAATGTATCCTTTAATTATTCTGAAACTTTGTAGATTTCACTAACAAATAACATGTGACAGTAGGATATTTATGGATTCCTACAGATTGCCGTGTAATTTCCCTCAGAGAGCTTTGTGGTGTGTGCACTGTGGAATTGTTATGTCTTTATTTTGGTACGTTGCAGTCTTAAATCTCTAAGGCATCCCCTCATTCACCACCACGCCTGGCAGCCTCTTTGCATTCATGTCAAGGGAGGCTGTCAGGGAGCCGACACAAATCCTAACACGTGTCTTCCCTAAAAGAATTCACTTTTGCTGTGTTTCTTATTCCTCTCGTCCCTGAAGGGTAGTAGAAGTCTTTTAGATTGAAAACAACATTGTTGTGCCATGTGTGGAGAAAGCAGAGCTGGCTTTAGTGCAAACTGTGCTTCTGTTTAGGTGACAACAACAGCCTCCTTATAAGCTCTGTATACGAGGGACTAGGGATGAGAGTCTGATTTCCACAGCAGTTAAATTGTGCCAATCATAATCCAAAACAAGCAGCTCAAAGCAGCAAGGACAAACCCCCTTGGTTTTGGCAGTGATACTTGGTGAGGGAACGTTCACAAAGTCATAAAATGGTCTCAATTCAAAGGGACTTTAAAGCTCATCTCATTTCCACCCTCTGCCATGGGCAGGGACATCTTCCACTAGACCAGGTTGCTCCAAGCCTTGTCCAGCCTTGAAGTCCAGGTTTTCCTGGGAAGATCCCAAGGAGAGTGACAGGTGAAGCCATCACTGTTTTTTGTGGATATGCCAGGACCAAACTCCTCTCCTCTCCTGGGGTGTGTTAGGAGAGCTCCATCTCACCATAAGTGATACGAGGGTCTCAAGGACTCTGCAGGTCAATCAATAGCAGCTCTGCTGCTTTTAAAGAAGAGTTATCCAGCATTTCTGCTCCCTGATGTGAAGGGTCATGAGACTGATGTGCCTTCTTTGTATCTGTGTCATTTTGATGTTAAAAGTTTGGAAGCGGCTGCTGTCAGCGCTCCTGAAAAAATGGAAAAATATGGGGCCCTGGAGAAAAAGTAGATGGGAAATTATAAATAAACTTGTGAGAGGACTGCAGTGTGAAAGGCATCATGTTGTTCTTTGACGGTCTGGGAACTGACTGAAACTTATTAAAGAAATTTCTGTGACTAATTCTTCAGTAGCTCTTCAAAATCAAGCTGTCCTTTGCTGCTGTTTTTTACTTAATATTACTTTTTCATTCACTTCTTAGTGCCACGGCTTCCAGTGGGAATATTTTCCATTAGAAATTTGTTATTAATTTACGGTGGATATTCTTCAACTGTTCCTAATGAGATATTCATTAAAGCTTTCATGGAAATGACCATCATGGATTCAGCTAAGGGAAGAGTCCTCTGAAGTGACACCAGTATTATGCAGTCAAAATAATTACTGACATTCCAGAAGGACACTGGAGTGTCAGTAATTATTTTGACTACATAAACCACACTGTGTAAGGCACAATGTCCTGTAATAATAAAAACATTATTTCTGATAAAATGTTATTTGTTGGTCCCCTGATTGTTATCCATGACATTTCTCTTCCAGTCAAACTAGAGACATACAGCTCCAGCTCTGGGTCAGCATTGCCCAGAAAAAAACAGGAAAAAAGAAAAAGAAAAAAAGTCTCACTTGCTGTTTAGCCAGCTGCATGTTTCCTAGAAATTCTTAAAGAAATTTTCATGCTGTGGTAATTCTCTTTATTTACAGTGAACTGGTAAAAGAGACCAGAGGATGCCATGAAGATGCTCTAAGTGATTAAACATCTCTGCTACAAAGGCAGGCTGGGAGATGCTCCCCTAGAAAAGGATCCAGAGACACCTTAAAGCCCCTTCCAGTGCCTGGAGGGACTCCAAGAGAGCTCAAGAAGGGCTTTGGACAAGGCTTTCAAAACTTTTATGTCACTGGCCTAAACCTGATCCCATCATCAGGTCAGTGGCAGCAAAGATCAAACCAAGTATTTTTTAACATCTAAGTCTCTTCTTGACCACTCATTTTTAACTGGCCTCATCACCCATGAGCAACATATCTGTTCACAACTGATTACACACCAGGCCTGAGCAGAATGAGAATGGGTTTTGAAGAGATCAAGCAACAACTGATAGATCAAGACTGGGAATAAGCCCCCTTTTATCTAGAAAAACTGTAATGGAAATCATTGGAAAAATGTATTTTATTACTTTCCCAGAGGAGACGATTAGGGAACCTGAAGGCAAAGGCTGCTGTATGGAATGAATGATTTGAATTTTAACTGAAAATGCTGAGGCTCAAATGAAAAACCGTTTTAAAGAGCAGGAGAGAGTTTGCCCATTTTTTTTAACTGTTTTTATTATTTGTAGTAAATATATTTGCATAATTTGTACATCCAAAGTATCCCAACTGGGACTAATTATCCACTGTGTTAGACAACATACAAACACACAACCGAGCCAACCTCTGATCTGGGAGTCACAATCCAGTGCTCAGTTTCAGCAAACAACACTTGATAAGCCAAAGTGTTCATTCTCTTTTCTCTTTTTGCCCCCATTTATTAAAAAAGGGCTCTTAGCCAAACCCTCAGTGGCCCTTTCAGTAGGCAGAAGAACAAGGAAATATTGTGCCCTGCTCAGTGCAGAGGGCTGGGGTTTGCAAGCCAAAGCCAAGTCTCCATACTCTGGAGCAGACTTCATGTCTGACAAGAAGCAGTTCAGCTCCTCTGTGCCTCCAACAACATACTTGTAAAAGAGTAGCAGCACTCCCCATCCTCTCAGGGGCACGCTGAGAGGGAAGGAATTAAGATTTGTAGAGAAATCCCTAGAAGAATTTAAGAGACTAGTATTTTAGGATTTTGTCACCCTGGGTCTAGATGGGGTGGTCATTGGGTGCAGTTTTGTTTCCTCATGGAAGCAGTAAAATTTATGGTTTCCAGTACTAAGATTCAGCACTTAGAAGGTTGGATGTGTTTCTCCAGCCAACTCTGTTGTTCCTGGTAACATCCCTGTTTATAAATGCCTGTTCCTGCCCTGCCATCAGGTGCACAGTGCAACTCAACTGCCTTTAACCTGACACCCACCCATAAAACCTGGGCTGGTGTTCAAATCCAACTCTACATCATAAGCTGAACCATCAAGAGCAAAATGCCAGCCATAAAACTTGTGGAGTTCCAGCTTCGGGGAGGCTGCAACATTCAATGTCCCAACTGCTTGCTGAGGTCAGGAATGAGAAATGAGCCAATGAGGATTTTTATCAAATGCACCACTAGCTCTCTGGAATGGATTTGTCCTCTTTACTCACAAAGGGCAAAGCCTTGCTGTAGAAGCATTTTTACCCCTTATGTGGCCTCCTGTTTTCTGCTTCTTATCTGGGGATACCAATTTCATATCCTGGTTCTGACCTCCAGCATTGTAAAATGTGTCCTGTACTTCAGAACAGGCTCCTCAGGGAATGGTCACAGCCTCAAGGCTGCCAGAGCTCCAGGAACGTTTGGACAATGCTCTCAGGCATGGGGTGGGATTATTGGGGTGTCCTGGGCAGGACCAGGAATTGGACTGGATGATCCCTGTGGGTCTCTTCCATCTCAGGATACTCCATGATTCTAAGATCTTTGTATCCTGCCCAAATATGAAAAATTTGCAGTGAGACGTTCTGTTGAACTGATTACACTCAAACTTTTACAGCTCCTCCAGAAACTTATTCTGAAGTCAGGTTACTACCAATGATAGTTCTGGGGGAAAGGAGCAGGAGGAAGGCTGCTGTGGATGAAATCTAGGCACACAGTAAGAATGAATAATCTCTGTAAACAACAAAAATACTCAGTGCCCACTTAGAGCAGAGCAGCAGAAGAGCATCTAGAGAATAAACACATTACTTCCAGACCTAGCCAAACCCCTATACATAGTTGAGTTAGGACTTGTTTAATTACAGGAGTGTGGAAAAGTGTTGCCAACAGTATTAGATTGCCAGGTATTTTCCTTTGTGAAGGTATTAATTTGTTGGTTGAGGAGCAGAGTTCTGGAATAGCACATTTCTACCTCCATAAGCCAGAGCCATTTGGGCAGCACCAGTGTGACTGAAGGATAAACAAGGAGCTGCATTTGCAGAGCATTGAGCAAAGGAAGTTTACTGACAGCACTGGTGAAACAGCACCATCCCAGAGTTAAAAGGTGTTCACTACTCCAGAGCATCCTGAAGGTCTGCCTTCCTGCTGAGGGAACCTGCTGCCTGTAGGAGGCCAGGTGGGGATTCACTCTGGATGTCCTGAGCAGGAATCATGCCCTGTGCAGCAGGGAGGCTGCCACGGGGAGACATGGTCAGTACCAACAGCTCTGGAAGCAAATCATCTCCTTACTGGCCCACTACCTCCCTCCAGCTCCTGGTAATTACCTAAAAGCACCTTAAAGTCAATTTTTACAAAGATATTTCATCTGATATGAAAAAAAAAAACGGGAACATCAAAAAAATTTTCTGCTTCTATTAAAAGTTTCTGGAGAAAGCAAAATAGTCCTATTCAAGAGTCCCTGAATGTAATAAATTAAATCTCTGGTTTTGTTGAAAGTACCTACTTGGAAAATGAAAGGTTACGCTTTGTGTGGTGCCCCACAAATCAGGTGTTTCAAGGAAGAACAGAAGAAATGGGATATGCAGTATCACTGCAATATTCACCTCTGCTGTAAGGTTACAGGGAGGGAGAACCTGCCCCCTGAATTAAGAATGCCTTAATTATGTGTATTGAAGTTCTGCTGGCTCCCAGCTCAGCATGATTTGTGGCTTTGAGCTGTGAGGAAAAGCTGCCCCCTCGCAGGGCCATGTACAGAGGCACACAGGAGCCTGCTGTGACAAGCCTCTCCTCTTCCTCAGCCAGGAGATGATCACAGGGAGGAATCACACAGCTCTGCACACACACAGGCACTGACATGTGGAGGGTGTTGTTTGGGTAGATTTTAGAAGAAGCCAAACAGACTGGACTGCCAGACACTACAGCATCAGAGCACTCAGATAATGCATAGACTGGTTGATAAACTGGGGGTGGGGTAAAAGTGCATTTATCCACTGGAAACTCTTCCCCAAAGAAACAAAACACAGCATGGTTTCCACAAAACCCCTAGGGAGAAGCTCGTGTCCCCAGAGACAATACAGACATACAGGCAATGAAAAAAATCATCACTTTTTGATGATTCTCTTGGTATCCATCCCTCACCTCTGCTCCATGACAGAGGTTTTCCTTCACCCAGATTTGACTCCTTCCAAGCTTTGTTAGTTCTGTTTCCTTGCCTGGCAATATACCATCTATGTTTCATATATAGTGCCTCTTGCTTTCTTTGGGATTCATAAAGGAAAACCAACAAACTTTAAACTGCAATTAATTTATCACTAGATATATTATCTTCAGATTGCTTCACCATTGCCTCAGTAGCATTTGGCAGCCCATCTTTGGTGAGGGCAAGGCTGACATGAGCACATCAATCTCTCTATTTTTTTTGCCCTGTAGGTCTGGAAATACCAACTACTCCCAGGCAGCTGGTGAGAAAGGAGTTGCTGCGTTGAGTCAGAACCTGCAAGCCCAGGCATTGACCAGGAATGTTATAAATGTGTGCCATTTACTGAATTAGGTGTGTTTGTCTGAGGGTAGGGAGGGGTACAGCTGGTTACCTGGGACTGGGGCTGTTGGGATAGCCCAGATTGTCTCTTTGGGAAGCAGGATGCAGAGAGACTTTGGCCAAGGCAGCTTCAGCACACAAACCACTCGAGGATTCTGTGAGATCCAGGAAGAGCAGTATTTAGTACCAGGTAGCACTGAGTTTCACTGTTCATCTGGCCACTTCTTAAAACACATTTGTAACACCCCTACTGCAGATAATGAATTTTTATTATAAGGCTTCCCCCAGGAAAGGAAACCAAAACACATGAGATCTGGGAAATGTAACAGAGGGTGCAGTCACAGTGGATCCTAGGCCTGAGAGGATGCTGGGCTGAGTAATCTGTATATAAAGAAAAGAGAAAAGGTCATTTTGAGGGAAGATTTGCACGAAGGAAAATGGTTTACAAGTAGTAGAAATAAATAATCCTTGCAAACCACTGGAGGTGATACAAACCAGCTGGGATGAGCAGACAATGGGAAAAAAAATTTTCCTATAGAGACACAAGAAACTATAACCCCTTCCCTGCCATCCTATCCCAGCCCTGTGATTTACACACACCTCTAGCCCAGAAAAAAATAAAATATCTGCTGAGTTATGTCAGTCTATAATAAAGGCCACATTTTTCCTATACTGAAGAAAAAGGTTTGTTTCAAAGCCTTTAAGCCTTACATTGGGGTAAACTTTCCATAGAGCAAGACATTCTAATAATATTTGGAATAAATTTGGTTTAAAAGAGTTTGACCTGGGGAGAATGTCAGTCTAATGGACTGCTTCAGCTGTCCTCTGGCTTAGGAAAATCATGTCCAACAGTTCATTGCTTAATGAATGCCATCAGGTGGCCTGAAACAGATCAACTTCTTAAGATAACAAAAAAGCCGGGGATATTCCTTCATCTCGTGTCTTTCATAGATTTGGAAGAGTAGAGTTGAAAACATACAGAAAAGTGCTCCCTTTGCCCTTGAGAAAACCTGATACTGCTGGGTCTGAAGGTAAATACAAATGCCAGCCATGTTCACTCAGTATTTTGGATTTCCCAGACAGAACTGCACCATGCCTGCTGTGCCCAGGCAAAAACCTGTCATCAATTCATCTGTAAAAGCAGTCCTCTGCATGCTACCCAGACACAGAAAACACACCCAAAACTACCCCCAGATAGCCTCAAGAATGTCTGAGACGCCTCTCCCAAGGTGTTTAAGGATGTAATTAGGCAGATCTTTTAGAAATTAAAGGTGATGAAGTTGTAATTAATTCAAATTTCTTTTTAGTGAGTGAGGTTTAGAGAATGTAACAGATGAGGCACAGAAGGAGTTGGGGAAGGAAAAACATCCTGGGAAAGTCCAGTTGTCCTGGAGAAAGAATAAATACAAATGAACAGCAGAATATTCACTCCAAATTTTCTTACAAAAAACATGCTTTCTTTAATCTCCTTACAAAATTTGCTGTTGCCATTTGCTACACAGCAAAATGTTTTATTTGTACTCTATATTTCCTAAAGGAAAATATTGGGAATTGCACCGGATCTCATTGGAAGGAATGATGTAATTGGATATAACATGAAGGATCACTGTTCCCATTGCTCTTACCTATGACTAAACTATTTAATCATGCCCATTGCATCGCCTGTGCTGACGATGAACTTGCTGTGAAATGCAGATTTTAAAACAATTCCTGCCAACAACTTCTCAACCTTCACTATTTCTTTTTTTCCAGCTGTGGAACTGTGTCAGACAGACTCAAAATACAGATTTATTAATGTGTGCTAGAAAAAAACTGATCACATCCAAATCTGAGTATGTACTGTCAGAGTTATAAAGGCATGACTGCAAGGTGGCACACAAATCAAATCACTGCATGTGAAGCCCCTGCTTTCAGCAGACCAGTAAATAGGTCAGCAGCAGTAAACAGGTCAGGAATTCAGGATTTGAGGGAAAATGAGATTATATAGCAAAGGAACAAAGCTTATCTCCATGGAATGGCCATTGCAAGAAACACAAGGTTTGGATTTTTCTAGTTCCACATGCAAGACCACTTTCACAGTGGGGTGAGGAATGGGGAAAAGAAGCTGTTTGAGGATTTCTGTGTATGTCTCACATCACGAGTGTGTATGATGGTATTACCCCTTCATGTGACTAAATCTCTTTTCTCACTTTGTTAAAGTTTTGATTTGTTAATTTAAATATATTTATTTTTTGTTGTGGGATAGAACTAGGAGCAAAAGAGTAAGGCAGGTTTAGAACTTAAAAGGGTATAAAAAACTTTATTAACTACACAGAGAAAGAAAAAAAACCAAATTCAGAGTAAGATCTTCAGACCACTTTTTTCTCCTTTCTCTCAACTTTTATAGCAACAAGACAA
>VZTT01075361.1:0-13638 GCA_013400855.1 Buphagus erythrorhynchus | reverse complement strand
TATCAAGAGATCTTCTCAGAGATTATGCCAGTAAGTGAGATCTTTCCAGAAGAAAAGGGGTTAAAGAGGAAGGGACATTTGGAAACTTCTGTTTGCCATAAGTGGTTCACTTTTGATGAGTGTATACATTTCTGAAGCCTAGGCTCAGTTATGAGCTAGTTGAGAGAAAATGGATGGGACATTCAAGGTGATTCAATTATATTAATTTTAAACCATGACTGAAAAATAAACAAGTATAAATGCTAAAAATTGCTATAATAATTTTTTACCTTTCAGATACATATTTCAATTTTTTATTTAAATAATAGAACATTTTTTTGTAAAATAATCCTCCTAAACATTATTACTTCATACAATTTATATGCAATTTGATATCTGTGAAGTAATCAAAATATTTTGCTTTTAAAATTAATCGACTTATTCTACAAGGAGAATTACATATGTCAACTAAGCAATTCCAGTCAATCCATCTTTCAAGATTTTAGATTGGAAAATATACTTCCTTATCATCTCAGTCAGACAGCACAGGAGGAAAGTGTGCTGTATTTTCCTCTCTCAGTTCCTAATAAGTTCTCAATTTTAAATAACCCAGCTCTTGAAATGAACTTTAAAACAAATAAAATCTGCTTTGAACTTGTAGAACTAGACATTAATGTCCTTAAAAGCTTAGGATTTAGCACTTCAACAACCTGTGGCTGTAGATCATTTGCAAGAAATTTCAGTCAGTCTAGTAAGATTGAATTCTTCAAGCCTACTTTGATTATGTTTTTAATTAGATTAGTAAGATGTAGGTGGTTTGCTTCTCATAGTAGGTGATCAATATTTTTAATTTAAGCTATGAATACAGTGCAGGAAGTGACATTTTCAGTGCTAACGGGACACTGTTACTGGAATATCTTACTGAAGTACTGAGTGGTTTGTCTGGAACATGACATTAAAACTCTGTAAAAAAAATCCTTTCTATACTCAAGGCAAAATAAGGTAATAATGAAAATCCTGCTATTCTAGTTACAAATGCCATAGCCATCATTTTAGCTTGTGGGATATCCAAAGCAAAAGACCTCCAGGCATTTGGAGACTGTGCATCTTAATGGGTGCAGGAACTAAAGAGGAATTCAGAGAGGTAATAGGGGAATGAAGCACTGGCTTCACAGGGACTTCAAAGAAGATGTGGACCTAAACACAAGAAATTAAAGCTGTACGAGGTGACTTTCCACATGTGACTGAGGAAAGGATGAGAAGACAAAAAGTGGAAGAAGCAGGAGCTCTGTGCACCATGGCTTCCTCACCCCAGCACACTGAAAGGGGTTCATAGTAGGGTGGTATTTTTCTCAAGCAGCCAAAATGTTCTATCTGATCTATCAACATATTTTTTTTGTATTTCAAACCAGTTGTTGCACATATGGCAGTCCTTCAGCTTGGATATTTAATGATTCCCTACTACCTTCCAGGCTGATATTTGCCTGCCTCTTCTTCCTTTATTTACTTCAGATTTTTTTTTCCCGATGTGTTAAGCAAGAGGAAGGATTTGAAGACTGGTGGAGGGGAAATGCAGGAAAGGAAACACATAGCCCAGGTGTACAGCAATGACTTGGATAGGCACTAATGTTGACACTGTCCAAGGTATTTGGCCCCAGTCGGCAACACTGTCCTGCAGGCTGTCCATGACCTGAGCAGTCAAGCACTGGGACAAATGAATCTGAGCCTGACACAATTTGGGACCTTTCTAGGACCCTCTCTAAATAAAATGCTCATGGATTGTGAAGGGTCAGGAAGGATGAAAAATGCAATCTGCCCTTCCAGAAGATGAGGGCGCAATTGCCATGAGGATCTGTGGTGAGCACTACTTCCCTACCATGTGTAAATGTGATGTGAAATGGGGCATGGAAAGGTAATATCAGGGAGCTGCCTTTTCAAGTTGCCATGCAATAAGCAGTGGAAGTCCCTCATCAGCACCATTGCTGAGGGATGTTTTAAAGCCTCCTCTATAGAGTGATGCATGATTTTTACTCAGTCAGAAGTGAAAAGCATCCAGGTCAAAATCAGTCACGTTTTTGTTTTCTCTCTTTGAAAAATGATCAGTGAACTATTGCTGCTGCATTGTTATGGCAGATTTCATTGAAATGTAGCTGCAATCATTATGTTAGCAAATCAGCTCTCTGCTCTCACTGAATTTGCTCTCTACAGCCCTATAGCTCAGGGAGAGCTCAACCAAAATACGTATAACACTCAGAAGCAAGAAGCCATTTAGAACAGAAACAGCAGTAGAAAAAAATTCACCACAGCCAGCAAAGCTCTGTATTAAATTACCAGTGATAGATCAAAGGACAAGTGCACAGCTTTGAGTAATGGAGCTTTGCATCTTTCTCTGACATTCAGACCAAGATTTGATTTAAAAACTGAGGTGTCCAATCCCTGCTAATGGCACCTCTGAAAAACTCCAGCTGCATTAACTCTACAGTCCAGAAAAATAAAACTCTTTTGCAATGGAGGTCAGCAGTTAGCATGAGCATTTACATGGAAAATTCAAAACACTCAATCTTAGCATTGCTGAGTATTGCAGAAGGAAGGAATCCCATTTGTTCTTTGCTACAATAGTGAAAAATAGAAAAAAAATACAAAAACAAACAAAGAGAAAATTACAATCACCAGATGTCTCATTTCTCTACCATCCAGTGTGGGGCTTCTGTCCACTTTCAGATGCCACAACACAAATACTCATGGCATTCAAAGGGAGTGGTGTCAAAATGGCAGTGGTTTATTTTAAAAAGAAAATTCAGAGCTCTTCCTGACTTCCACCTTCCAAACTTCACCTGAACCACATCCATCAGGGCCCTATGTAAGCTTAAAAATGCTGGAAGGAGCCTGTTCCACTCTTTGTGAACAGACAGAGTTAGGAAATCCTTGTGTCAAGGACAGTACAGCAGTTGTCTTCCTCTTAGTCTGAGGGAGGGGCAAGATATATGGAATACGAAAAATTCCAATTAATGGTCTGTGAGCATATTCTGCACCCAGAAATGAATTCAGTATTTCTAAGAAAGAGTCAACTTGTGCAAGCACACCTACAGTTTTTTCAGAAAAAGCATACAATACAAACTTGGCACAATCCTTTAACTGAAACTTGCTAGCTTTAGCTCCTCATTTCCCCTACATCAAAACCCAGAATAGATCCTTCAGCTGGTGGAATTTGGCACATTTTCATTAGTTGCAGTGGAGTTATGACAGCTCATGTTAGAGGAAGACCTGCACTCAGGACTGATAACTGCTATGATTGTTGCAGCAGGATCTGAATATTGAAACGTGCTCCTGGTCCACCAGATGCTGAATACTTAGAGATGTACTAGCATCCTTCCTGACATCCTGCCTTCTGCCTGAGAACTGATAGATAGCCCTTGGCATCAAATGCCTTGACTGCTGTGCTCACAAGAGTCCCTCTCAGTGGACATGTCAGCTATGACTTTTTTATTTATATTGTAGACATTCTCCATTTCTAGAAAAAAATTGTAGCCATTATGGTCACAAAATTAAAGAATGGTTGACGTTGGGAAGGTTGGTATTTTTAGTCATTAGAAGCAGTTTTTCTCTTGTCCACAGACAAGACCAGATTCGGAATGAAATTTTAAGTCACTAGATGAATTCCTTTCTTGAAAGATTTTTCCCCCTTGGATACTTGCAAGAATTACAGAAAGGAAAGCTTAAAATAATACTATATTTTAGACAATATAGATTTACAGAATAACACACAATAAATGTTATTTTGCAAGGATGCCCTTAATGTATTATTTACAAAAGGCAATGGAATAGATTTATACAAAACTACCCCCATATTCCTCTTTTTGCGTATACACATTTAGGTAAAGACCACATGCATGTGTATACCCATAAGAAGCATATCTGAGACTTCAGTTAGCTGAGTAAATACACTTTTTTTTGGCCTCTACTTCATCATGTTTAGGTAGGTAGTCCATAACTACGGGATTAATAGAAAAAAACCCTTTGTTACTGAAATCTCTAAGGCAAATTATGTAGACTTTCTTTACTTTTTGGACTCTTTTTGGGTTGTGTTCCTGTCAGTTATGTGTATCTTTGTATCACCGTAGCATAAAGCAAGGAGTAAAACCTTTGCTAGTGCTGGGAATTTTCCATTAGCAGCTGAAATTTGTGACTTTTTTATTCCTAAGGTAGGCTTTTATTAATGTGTGATTAATAGAAAAAAAAAAACTTTCCTGCACCTTAATAGTAGAGATTTTGCTACTTTTTCCAATTTAATTTCAAAAGAAATAAGGACATTTATTCCAAAACATAGCCTGTTCTTACCTTTTAGGCTTTAAAACTGCTTCAGGGAGGGGGAAAATTAATTTAGTTTATTTAGGAAAGCAAAATATTTTTAGAGAAATATTCAACAAAGTAGACAGACATACCATAGGATCTGATTTCGCTTACATAATAAGTGTTTTCAGGAAAAAAAAGTCTTATTATGTCAAGTTTCATAGTTTTAGTCAAGTCTGGAAAGATTTAGCTTTCAAAATATGACAGATTCATCACAGACTGAACTGACCTGTCAAGGGAAAAAATTATGTAAATTTTGGGAGCAAGTTAAAAGAATAAAGCTTCAATTTTTGTTTGAAATTTTAAACAAACAAACAAAATTCTCAATAGCTGTATATTTTGATATTTGTTTCTCATTTTAAGAAACCTCGAATCATAAGAAGAAGCAGACAGATCAGATAGATAAACTGTTCCAGGGGAACTAAATACCAAGAGCTATTTATTAGATATGGAGCACCAAGGCTCATATGGATGGATGCAGAGAGCTCCAATTGTAACGAAACTCATTTCTGATCTGCTCTCTTGCTGATAAACTGTAATTGGGGGCTGATTGAATATGAGGAGACTGTCATTCTTTTCTACCCAGTCTGACCTAGCAGCCCTGGTCATTTCCTGCCAGAGACTAGAATAGGCTTTCTCAATCATCAGCAAAATGCATTTAGCTTGCTGAGAAAAAGCTCTTGAGCAGTATCTTGAAACACTTCTCATTTATTAAGCAAAATGTAATGCAGCACACAAGGGAAGCATTTGAAAGGTGGACCAGCATTTTAAACAGGGATTCAGCAGCAGATCATCAGCTAATCAGTACCGTTTATTTGAAAATTTTTCCAATCTCTTGTGCAAATGCTATCCCAAAGTCCTCTGACACCATTGATGGCAGGATCCTTCACAACCATGTCTCCCACTGTCAAGTCATACCAAGAAGCTCTGTATAGGCTTCTTTTGTCATGCAAATATAGATGAAGTCAATCAGGAGTAGGAAATACAGGTTTTTCTTTGGGTTTCCTCCTGGCCCTTGCTCCCATCCTGATTTAAAGTTGATGAGGAATTTCAGCTTGGACTCACCTCTGGAGTCCTGCTGGGGTTTCAGGAAAGTCTCTGTAGAGAACTGGAGATTGCCAGAAGGGTGGCCCTGGACAGGTTACCAGGCATGCCACCAATGTGGCTTGACAGATAGTGGCCAGCAGCCAAGGGGAATAATGTGAGAGGGGAGGCAGATCCACACCAGCCACTGAGGACGTCGCCTGCGCTGGATGATGAGCTCCAAACACGGAGGTCCTGCTCTGGTTACACAGCTCCCTCTCCACTGGCTCCTGAACTGAAGGTGCGACTGCAACTGCCTAAACTTCTTTCAGTGTTTCATGGCTGTGTTTTCACTCTTCTGCCATGACATGACATTAATACTTCAGAAGAGAAACATGACTAAACATGATTTACAATGCTTTAAACTCTGTTGGAAAGCACACAGAATCCTCCTATGATATCCAGGTCTGGAATTTGGTAAATTCTATTCTGAGGTAATCAGCTCTTTCTTCAGTTCAAAAGCAATAGGTTGAAGACAGGAGAGGCAAGCAGCATTAGCATCTCAGGACACACAGCAGTGTGCCAGTGTGCACTGGCACAGCCTCAAAAGGTAATTTTGGGAATCTTTGTCTACAGCTTCGGAGAATGCAGCTGACATCAAGTTCTCCCATGGTATTTTTCAATTCTTAAGGCCTAATACAGTGTCCTGGCTACAGAAGTAGGGTGCCAGTTTAGGACTATGTTAGGACACAGTGTGTTCTACATCCCTCTGTCATTTCTGCTAATGATGATGCTTTGCAGGAGCTGCCCTGTGCACATCTCTTCAGTGTGTAGTCTACAAGCTGAGTGTTAAATGAGATAAATAAAACCAGGCAACCCTGTAAGGCAGGGTGGTGTTTCTTTTTCTCACATCTATGGCTCAGCTGTGGTAACTCCCTCTGGGGAAGCACCAGCACAGTTANGGGACTTGTGACAACACTACCATCAACTGATGGATGCAGAGGAGGACCAGAACATCCACAGGACCTCTTCTTTTGACAAGACTGTGACCATCACTTCAACAGGACTGCAACCACCTCTTGGCAGGACTGTGACTATCATGAACCAACATAGTGCCAGGTTTTTTTAAGCCAGTTTTCTTTGTATCATTGCATTTATTGTAATCATTCTATTAAAACGTAGCTCTGACCTGAAACCTCTTTTAAGGTAATTGAGCAGGGTTCATTTTTTCCAGCTGGTTTACATTCAAACCAGCACATACAGCAGTTTCATTATTTGCTGTCCTTTTAAAAATATTACTTAATGAAGAGTATTCTTCTTGTTGATTGACCTGACCTGCAAAATCTTGGATATCAGTTTTGTGAAATGACCTCATCTGCAGAGGGTCCATGTTGAAATAAAGTTTTGACTGTGACAAGGTTGTTGTGTCATTATTCCACTCAGGATCACCAAAGGACCTGTCTCTCTATGTAGACATGGTTAGCTGACACAAGATCTCCTGCTTCCTCTTCACTCCCCTTTGTTTGCTTTTTTGAGCCCATTTTAATCATTGGTAAACCCATGACACTACTTTTTACTTCACATAGCTTTACATTAAACCTTTTATGAGCCTTCAACTGCTTCATTTGTGACTTTCTTGTGGTTGAGGTTTCCTGCCATGTGAAACAGCCTGCTGTTCCATCAAAAACACTCATGAAAATCCATCTGTTTCATAAAGAAACCCATTATCATTAAGTGATATACCTTCTTGTTCTGCCCAATTATTAGAGAGACTGTGTTATACAATCTTTAACTTTAAATTGAAGGGAAAGGCTTATTGTATTTGACTTCCATATACCATCTACAGCAAAGCCTCATGTGTACTTATTATGCCCATAAATAATATGTAATACAGTTTTCTTTAGCAGTGCCTTATAGGGCACTTATTGGGAAAGTAATTACCCAAACCTAGTGAGAAGAGGCTGAGCTGTGGCAATTTATTCACATTTTTATACATAGCAGATAATACTTGAGTTTCCATTAGCTGCAGGAGCACAAAGAATTTCAGAAACTCAATGTTGTGTGTGTTGTTCACTTAGATTTGAAGCTGAGTCATAAAAAACATGCATTTTGAAGAGCAGGTACCTGATTAGCGCTCAAGGGATGATCTATATGTTTAATCACCTTGCTTAATTCTAATAAATATCATGCTGTAGTGTACAATAATGTGTAAATTTTATTCAAAGACAGAAGCAAACTGGAAGAGATGAACCTAGATTCCCTCATTTATAGGTGTGGACTTTAGGATTATGAATTCATTTAGATACATCAAGAGAAAACAGGATCAATATTTACTGACACTGAATAACATGGCTTGTTTAAAGCTTAAGATCTGTAGTATGCATGGAGGAAAAGAGTGGGAACATAAAAAGAGAGCACTGGGTGCTTTTTCTCCTAATTCTTGCTTTATAAATCAGGCAACTCAAACTATTCCCTTGAGATATCTGATAGGAAGAACATTTACAGTACAACAACATTCTCTTGCAATGAAGATTTTAAAACTTTGTTTTCTTAAAATTGCAAGCTTCTTTTGTTATACTTTCTAAGATGTGCATGTTAAACACATACCATGGTTCAAATATGACCATTAAGTCAAGCACAGGAATACATATCTCTCATTCAAAGTTTTTTGTGTATGCTTATGGCTGTTTGGCCTTTCAAGTCTGCCTGATTGTCCCTGTGCTATTCTTCCAATAATTAACACCTGATAATGCTATCTTCTGTATGCGAATTAATTTGATAGGGAAACATGCAGGGGCAGGAAAACCTGCAAGGCAGAAGTAATTAAAATGTTCATTTTTACTATCAGTAGCTCCATGGGAGATCAAGCTGCAGGTTGACCTCATCACCTCAGAGATTTTCACTAACTTCAACAGAAAATATATATACTTACCAACTTTATATTAAAACACCCAAAGCTTTATCACACACAGAGAAAATTCAGTACACAAAAGAAAAAAGTAATAGTCCTCATCAATACTTTGTTTGGACAAAATATGGAGTCAAAAAGGAGGATAAAAAAGGTGTAGCTGTCAGATAACTCCAATATACAATGAAAGAAAACTCTGAATAAGGCAATAAAGAAAAAGGCTATGTGCACTTGGTAACTTCAGAAGGTGGTGATGCTGAGAATTATGTGCATAAAACTAAGACTACCTCCCAAAGCAGCACAGCTATTGAAGAGAAAACACAACACCAATTAAATGAAATTGCCTGGGCAGGCAACAAAGCAAGATTAAAAGCACATCTCCTCTCTAGACAGGAAAGTGAATAAATACATATCTCAGAAGGCCAGGTGGTTGGGTAAAACCTAGTCTCTCCTGAAGACACTCTTTAGATCCACTCAGCTCAAACCTTAAGGCTTTTTCAGAGCAGCTCCTCCCTTGTCCTGATGCTCTTTCATTCTAAGAGCATCCTTTAGCCCCCTGAATATATGTTCTAATCCAAAAAGTTGGTCTTATTCATTGTTCTTACAATGAATTGTGAGCATTGTGTTTTCTTACAAAGGATGAGGTACCTTGCTGACGTACCTTGCTGTTTAAGACTTTTATCTGGTTTGGCATTAAGGAATTAATTCCTGTTCTAATGCAGTTGCTTCTTGGTGGCTGACAGCCCTTTGCCTTGGTGGAACAATAGATCAAGGCAGTCATGCACCTACAGTTGCATTTTTTTTCATCCAAAGAGTGTCAGCCTATGAAAAAAAGCGATATTACCATTATTTAATGCCTCATACCCCTTCATATAAAACATACTGTGAAGCTGTCAGAATTGTGTTCTAAAACAGATAAACAACAGTACTTTTCTTGTTATGGAGACCTAACTCTGAGGTGAAGCTTTTTGGTATATGGAAAATGCCAGAAGACCAGGCCATTTTTTAGGTAGTGATTTTCTATTTGGTAAAATTTGAGTGTATAATTTGTTCTATTATTTAATTACTTTTTAGCTTTTAACTTTTAAATTAAGGAGGCTTGTACATACCCATTACTATAGAGAAAGCCACCATTAAAACTTAGATCAACCTAAATAACAGTTATGCTTAGCTAAAACCAGTATTTGGCTTGCTTATTTCCTGGTGTTGGGCCTTGTACCAAAGGAGCCTCTGGCATTCATGGGTCATGCTAATGTTTCTGCATAACTGGGAATGTAGTGCAAGAAACTACAGGGTGTTTCTGAAATATATGTTGGATTTTCCTTGCTACAGCCAGCATAAGCTAGATCCACAAGCCTGGCACTCTCATATATGTGTGATGCTTTCCCAGACTGCCAGATGATTCTTTTCTATACCACTCACAAGAGGAAGGAAATGACAGGAAATGTTATAGCATCAAACTGATATATGTATTAGTAAAAGTATATAATATCAATCTACCTTCACATGTTGAATATGTTTAATATTTTTTTTGTATGTACAGCATATCTTACTGTACATAAGAAGTTTTTTTGGATGGGACAGTATGATGGAAAGCTTTCTGCACATAAACTGTCATTTCAGAATGACTCTAGAAAGCAATCCCTTAAATCTCCAATGATATCTTTCTGACAGGTTTATAATCTCTGCAAATTGATGGTAAGTGCAGTGAACAAACCTGTCAGTAATTCTGGCTCTCACTGCTCTAATTTGAAGGAGCATGTAACATGCTGAAGGTAACTAGGAAGCTGCAAATGGCTTGTTAAGCACCATCTATTAAAATACAGACTGTAGTGATGCACAAGTGTCTGCCAGAGCTTAACACTGCCCGTGACTGAAAAGATTAGAGCATTTTGCAGCTACGGATGCCTTGCTATCTTACCAAAATTGGAAGTAACTGCAAAAGGAATGGAGGACCTGTGTAAAAAACAGTAATTCATGATGCTGGCTTTTGAGCCCTGACAAATTCTCTTGGTCCTAGAACTTGGAGGGACAGTGACAGTGTGTTGCCATGGGTAGGGGCTGTATTGTTTACGAGAGTCTCTCTGCACCCAAAGCTCTGTTGTGTGCTGTACTCCTTGTCTCCTCAGTGGAAGCACCACATATTAGACCCTGTTCTGCTCTGGCCATGGTCATGGTCCGTGGTAGGATGCCAGTGAAGCAAGGGAATGGGAAATGTCTTGAGAAACCCTAGATGGAGGCGACATCACTGCACTTCATTAAAGGTCTGAGAGACGCAGATGTCCTGGCATGAGCCCAAGTAATTGAGACAAACTCAAATACAAAATATCTGACAGGCTCAGAGTAATCTGCTTAGATGTCATAAGAAATCTATCCATTTAATACCTTTGTGTAAGGCTCAAAATTCAGAGGAGTTTTGAATATATTTTTAGCCCGATATCAGGGTTCACAAGGCATTTGCCTATAAAAAAATGCACTAGGACATAACTTAGTGACTTTTTGCAGTTCCATATGAGCATAAAGAAGGGGCAGACCCTATTAAGTATGTGCTAATAACCCTGAGAGGAGCCTTGTCTGAGCCTTCACCAAGGAACTTGCTCCATGTGCCTGGGTGTGGGAGTCTCATTTGGGCTTGGGCCTGGGAACACAGTCTGTGCCTGAGCTGAGTTAGGGATATCTGCTTTTCCAACTCTGTCTCCTGCATGAACCTCAGACGTACTTCTGACTAATGTGTTTCTCGAATGGACCCCAGGCATATATTTTAGCTTGTCTCCAGTCCTGTCTTTGGCCATGCTGGCAGGATGGATTTTGGAGAAATTTGCAGACTTGCTTTCAGTTGTATTGATGGCATCATCTCTTTGCTCCTGACTGAGCTCCCTATTGTGTCTGGGAGACTTGATGGACCCTGTCACTAACACCTGGCTCTGCATGATGTGCACAGCCTCTATGGGGCTGAGCCTCATGATGATGATGTGTGTTGTGCTGGGGTTGCCCTGGGCTCTTGCTTGCCTGTAGCAATCCTTGCTGTTCCTTGCTCTTCACCTTCAAAACTTTGCGTACAGTTTAAGTGCTGCATATGTCAGTGTTTGCACACACATCTAGTCTGATAGAATAGGTAAATTATATTTTGGCTACCCAAACAGGCAGTTAGACATGTAAGCTGGCCATTTGAGTGCCCTTGATTAGTCATTGTAAGCAACATTCAGTAGTTTGCAGGAGATTTCCGAACATCCTTGAAATTTGAACAGTGGGGGCTGGACATGGAAGACAGAATACTTCCTTTCAGTAGTGATTTTTTTTTTCTCCTTGCAGTGTTTCAACCTGTCATTTCTGTGTTGAACCGTGCAAGGCCTAATCAACTAGCAGCAGATCCCACAACACCCAGGCTCTACCCCTTCCTCATGGCAGTACTTCGATATTTGCAATTAGCAGGCACTATAACGACCAGCTGAGGTCTTTGAATTAAAAAGCTTCTCAACCAGAGTAAGTTTGTCTGCTGCTTAAGTCAGTCACAGACTCCAGATTGTGTCAGGATTTACTCATGCAAATTAAGAGATCACACCACGGTGGGTAGTAGATAGCATGGGAATAGTCTCTTTAATTTTTGAAAACTGAAACAGAGGAATGAAAGGCTGTCGATGGAAAATATAATAAGACCTATAGGAATAAAACTGTTTTGTTTAGCTTTGTAAATGTTTTATCTAATTTCAGGCCAAAGTGACTTTACCTGCTTCTTCTTGGCATCCTCACATGACAGTGTTTAAATGTTTGGCATTTTAACAGCTGAAGGAGGCCTTCAAGAAATATATTGAATATCTGGAATTTTCTCTGTTAATGTGCTTTTGTAACAGAAAATTAAGTTTCTAACATATATTTTCCTTCAGTGAGCCTGCAGTCTGGATTATTTCAGTGCCATCAACAGTTTCAACTTTCTATTTTAAAAATGTTTTTGTTGTCAGAATGTTGCAACAAAGCTCAGTTTTGAGAAAATTTTGGTTTAGATCAGAATAGTTTGCTGCAGACATCCTTTTTTAGGCTTAGTCTGTAACCCTCACTTCCATTGCAGCCTCTATCTTGGTGCAAAATTTACACAGCCTCTTCTCAGTGGCTCTCGTCTTCCTCTGTACCCTAGTGAGTGGAGTTGCCCTGATCCCACTCTGATGAGGATATCTGCTGAAGCCCCATGGACCATCTTCTGGACTGGCTTTGGAGGACAGCCCCACTCTGACTGGGCAAAGCTAAATAGTTTGGCTGCCATCCACTGCCCAGGGGTGATCCTTTGCTAGGGCATGAGATCATGGCAACTGTTTCTGTACATCCTTATAAACCTTCCATCCTGCCAAGAATTAAAGGGCAAAAAAGTTAATAAATAAATGAAATCTGAATTTGCCTATAATTCACTAATTTCCAGAGACTGAATCTAGCATGTGTCGGTGTCTCCAATATCCCCACCTGCAACATCACTGAAGAACACTTTTAGTCAGGTATGTAGTGACAGATTGCTATTTTAAGCTATTAGGGTTGGAAAATTAGGAGCAAGTGTTAACTCTCTTAATCTTTTTATGCTGGCTCAACTCATCACTGACAGTTGCATTGCAGGTATGAGGAATGAACTGTGAAAATTGAATTTATGAACCGTCAGAGCCTGATTTCAAAGGACTCCTGAAACAAGAATAATCACTACTGATGAGACATTATAACTTATACAAGCTCCTTCGTTCTCTTTCACCAACCATTTTTCTCACCAGACAGACTCCATTATATAAGATAACTCACAACAGTGCTGAAGCAAGTCAACAGGAAGAGGCAAGTATTCTGCAGTGATATGTTTCTTTTGTGGGCAGAAAATTCCCTTGCCATGGTACTTTATTGTTTTTATCCACTCCCCTCTCTTCCTTCCCACTTCCCCGTCTTCTTTCCCACTTCCTTTTTGATATTTGGAGGGTTTACAAAGCTTATTTTATAAAACTCCTCTTTTTGAAGGGGGAACTGAGGCACCAAGTCAAACTAAAGATGATACCAAATTGCCTTGTTCACTCTTGGAAAGGTATTGCCTGTGTCTAGGCCACGGATTGCAAACCAGTAATTTAGGAAGCCAGTCTTGTAGGAACACTAGGTCTTCAGTCCTGTAAAACTCTGAGACCAACATTGGTGTCTGCAGAATAATACAGCTGACAAACTGTGACATGATATGGAAAAAGAAGATAAGCACTGGAAATCTCATGCAGGTTGTACTTTGGTACTGTGAGGTAAATCCCTTTTTCCTCTCCAGTCCTCTGTCTAGCTCTGGACCAGAGAGGGGCGGGAAATCCTCACAGACAAAGGCAAAAAGCCAAAGAAGTCTCATTTCTCCCATGGGAAGGTGATGCACAGTCCAT
>VZTT01075360.1:158990-183990 GCA_013400855.1 Buphagus erythrorhynchus | reverse complement strand
CACACAACTTTAAATTTTCATTACAGGCATTTCAGCTTCCCTTCCTCTTCTCCCTAATCTATCCTGTGTCCACTGTGTGAGTCTGGCAAAATAATAATTAGGATGAATGGATGGGATCAGGGTGATGTGCCACATAACGTAAGGAGTAGTTAGGAAGCTGGCAAGCAAGGTCACCCCCTTGGAGCAGGGAAAAACTGAGGGATGAGCTGGCTTGGAGCCAAGGGCCTCTCCCTCTCATCACTCCCTCCACAAGCCACAAGCCTGGAGAATTTGGTGCCTCTTGACCACGGGCAGTGATGGAGGGTGCCGAGGTCTTTCTGTCACCTCATGGCACTGGTCCTGTGGCTTGGTACAGGAATGGGTACAGGAATCCATCTTTCCTGAAAACCCTTTTTCATTTCCTGAATTTGTGGTGCTTATCTGGGTCAGGCTAATCCAGAGCTTGGAATTTTATGAAAATGTGTTTTTGGTGTGATGTCCTGTGCAAGGAAGGGCTCTACTTCAGGAGCAAAAAGCTGAAGGTACAGTGAGCAATTGCTCTGTAATTTTGTCTATACTTCAGATCTTGAGCTCTTTACGTGGAGGTGGTTTTAAGTCTGTGTGATTCCAAATTATTCTTTATTCAACCTGGGTCCAATTTTATGACAGACCTCTGGCACTCTCCTGGCTAGCACTAGATGCTATTAGCAGCTAGATGCTATTTCTAGTGAAAAAATAGCAAACCTATNCTCTGGCACTCTCCTGGCTAGCACAGATGCTATTTCTAGTGAAAACAGAGCAAACCCTTCACTTTTTCCTTTTGTTACTTGGGGGATTCTCCTTTACTTCTTGACAATTCTGACTTTCCTAAGTGAATTCATCCAGGCAAGCAGAGGAAGAGATGACTGTTGCTTGTTCCCTTGCCCTCTGGTCATGGCTGCTGCCTATCCCAAATCCTTGTCAGGAAGTTTCTTCAAAACCACCCGTAACAACAAACAAACTTTGTGATCCCGGACTGTAGACACTAATTTTTTTCCCATAAATTTTGCTTTACTACTTCAGCCTCCATGCTGTTAATTTAAACCTTTTAAGGTCTTTTGGTTATCATTCAAGTCCTGGGGTCAATGTAACATGAAATTATTCACTTGTCAAAAACATTTTATGCAGGATGTGTGGCAGCAGTTGCCCTGGGTGTTTCTGGAGCAGGACAGGGTGTGTTTGTCCTTGCAGCTCCACCTGGGTGTCTGCAGGAGCTGCCCTTGCTTGGCTTTTCCTACTGGCTCGGAGCATCTGGAAAATGGGTGCAAATGCTTTCCCTTCCCTGCTTTTGCCATCACATCCTCCCTGAAAAGGGCTTTTGTCAGGCTGTCAAAATACATCTTGTCCAGTGCCAGGTGCTGGTGTCAGAGCTACGAGGTGAGGCATGAAAGTTCCTGAGTGTTCCCACCCTGCCACTGAGGCCCAGGCTTGTGGCACCCCATGGAAGGGGCACAAATAATGATGCTGAGCATGACTGGGGGTGTTCTTCCCCTCTCTCTACCCGTGCTGAGAACAGAAAACACTTGTGATTTCCTGCCAGCTGCTCCCTATACTTCCAGAACTCGCTCACCTTGTGTCCTCCCCCAAGCAGAGTACCGTGCCCTTGGTCCTCGCCTTCCCAAGCACGGCGGAGAAGACATCCACATATTCCCTACACCATTTTTCTCTTTAGTGGGCATTAGCAGATGTGCTTCCAGCAGACTGGCTAAGCACAAACAGGCTTTTAGAGCGACAGGTTCATGAACCAGGGGCCCCGCTGGCGCTCGCTCACCAGCTCCCCTCACCACCCTCGCCGCGCCCCGGCCTCCGCGACGGAGAGCCTCGAAATCTCCCTCTCCCCAGCTCCCCAGGGTTCCTGCTGATTGATCCATTCTTTTTTTTCCCCTCCCTGCTGCCCTCTAAGCGATGCCTATAAGTGGCTGTGCCTTGGTGCCGGCGCGGGGCTCCCTTGCTGCTCCCAGATAAGCGCGTTAATCCTTTGTCTTGTGCGCCGGGATAAGACACCAGCCCTCGTGGCTGCTCCGTGGTGTTTGCTCCAGTTGCTTCCCAGAGCTGCTGCAGAGCTCTCAGAGCGTTGGGTCTTGGCCCGTTGCCCCTGCTAGGCTGCTCCCTTAATGGATTAGCTGGACTTCAAGGAAAATCCTGCCTTAACAACAGCGAGGAATCGTGTGGTCCTTGCTCTACCTAAGGAGAGGTGCCAATGGTATTTGCTGCTACCAGCGAAGCTGCTCAGGCTCTTTGATCCGATTTCTCTCTTCTTGATTTTGATATCTCTACAAAAGCCTTTGCAGATGGGAAAGGGAGAAAAAAAAAAACAAAGCCAAACACACCAGCCAAGCCACCCTCAGTTTTTGTTCATTCTTTTTTTTTTTTTTTCCAGCTTTCCCCTCTTTTCCTTGCCCCCCCTCCCTTGAGCCGCTGAGGCGGCCTCATGGAAGAGAAACTAAATCGCTCTCCTCTTGCTTTGGGCTGTTTTTCATCACTTCTTCTGTGCTTCCTGACCCCAAAAAGCAGGCTTAAGTTGCTACATTCCTCCTCCTTCACCACAGCCAGAGACACAGTTCTCCTCGTTTCAGCAGATGTGCCAAAGGTACTCTGCTCTCCCTCGGGCATAACTTCAAATTTTGGCAAATGCAAAGCTTGGATGTAGTCCAGGAAAATGTTTTTGTCTTGCAAAAGTGTTTTTGTTTTGCTTTGTCCGAAAAGCAATTTATTTGAGCTTGAAATGTTGTTTGAAACATATTGCTGAAACTCTGAGAATTCCAGAGTTTTCTTAATTTTTCAAGGGAGCTCTCACTGAGCTCCAGATGTTTTGCCACTGACCATCAGCTCTGGAAATGGGTAGCCAAGCAGGGAAATTATTATTCCTCTCAGCCTTGTCTATACCAGAAGGCACAAGCAGTGACACTGAAAAAATGTCAATTAACCTGCACTGTTGGTAACCTCAGAGGCTTCTTTCTACCTGGAAACTTTTTTTTTTCTTTTTGTGGAAAAAATTCCATATGCGTGCGTGTACAAGTCTGGGTGCTCACATGAGCAAAGCCATGGATGTGATGCTGGAAATCCTGCTGCCTTTGGTCAGCTTTAGAGGGAACTAAAACCCAGCTGTGCTCTCAGTTTGGAGAATTCAGCAGGGCTAACACACATAAAAGCAGACACGAGATCCTTCATGTCTCAGACCAAGCAGCAGGTGTGCTTTGGGTCTTGCAAAAAACCACTGGATTGATGTGTAGCTCTGTGATGCTGAAAATACGTGGGATTTCTGCCACCTGCACTTTGCATCCATCCTGTATCCTTCTCAAGTCAGCTCATAACTGATTCTTCCCAAGCTCCCAGCTGCTTGGCATTTCTTGTGTAAAATAATTAATGATTATAGGGAATGGAGATATCAGCTTAGGGATAGTCAAGCCTGGTCTTGGGCATTTGTATACAGGCACTCGTGTGCACTCATGGCTCAGTGGCATTGGCAAAGGGGAAAAAAAATGGATTATATGAAGAAATAATAGGGAAAATTATTTGCAAAGAATGTATAGGATATTTACATCTGCAGGTATAGAAGGAGGCTGTAAGGAGGGTCAAAGGTGGCTCCTGTATGGGGACAGGGCACAAAAAAGTGTTGGGACTAAGAGCTGGGCCAAAAGTTATCAGTGCTGAGTTTGTTACTCAAATCTCCAGGAGCTGAGAGCACAGCTGTAGGGAACCTGCTCCCTGCTCCAGCTCTCCCTGGCTGTGGTCTCTGGGAGCTGAGATGGACCTTTGGACCACTCCAGGATGGCCAATCCCACGGGGTCCTTGTGCAATTGTGTTTAACCCTAGAACCACAGGATTGTGTAGGTTGGAGAAGCCCTCTAAGATCCCCGAGTCCAACTGTTTTCCCAGCACTGCCAACTCCATCACTAAACCGAGTCCCTGTGTGCTTCAGTTCCCAATAAATGCCAAATGGCAGTAAATAAAAACCCCAAATGGGGGGAAATGATGTATTTTTGGGACAGCATTTAATGCACTGATATTTTGAGGCCTTAGAAAGCCACATGGTCTGTCCTGGAAAAGCTCATTCCCTGAGCTCCATTCCTTACTAAGATCCCAAAAATTGCATTCTCTACCATTAGGGTAAGCTGGGAAGAAGCTGATGGTTCATCTCTGATTTCAGAGCTTGTGGTACAGACCAGGAAAGCTGCTGAGGGGCTGACCAGAACCATCTGCTCCAGCTGGCTGGTTCCAAAAACATGGTCCCCTCATGTGGGAGTGATGTGCCCTGGGATGGTGATTCTGCCCTGACAACCTGACCTTGCTGGGTTTGGCTCATTTTGGGTCTCTATCCAAAAATTATGGCACAGGAAAACTGGACTGGAACTGGTTCACTGTGTTGTTGAGTTTTTCATGCTTTGGGTTCAATGAGTGGATGTTTCCCAGGAAAGCATTTTCAGCAAAAAGCACCCAGAATCCTCTAATTTTACACCAAAGACAAGGTTCGGGAAAAGCTCTAATTTAAATGATGTGGATTGAATACTACTAAAATGAGTAGAGATACTGATAATAGTGGTTCCTCCATTGCACTTTGTGCCTCAATCCTAAGTTCCTGACTCGTGTCTGACTATGGATAGGTTATTTGGAAGTGCAGGAGGCTGGACAGAGCCCCCAGCTGCAGGGATAACAGGACAGGGGGCATCAAGACAACTGTGTGGAATTGGAAAGATGAGACCCAGCCCACAGGACTGCGTTGGAAGGTAGCACATAGATATATCACAATTACACTTCTCTGAGACTGGAAATGCTGGGTAATTGTCTTTCCCTGCCAGTGTGCTCAGGGCGCTTTACAACAATAAATTTCACCAGGAGTGCTGAAGAACAGAAAGCACAATAACAGGAAATCTGCTGCTCCAGGAATGCAAGGAAACGAAGCTTCCATGGAAAAACTGGGGTCTGGGGGTGCAGGGTGGTGGAGCCCAGGGTGCTGCCCCGAGGCTGGAGCTCCTGGCAGTGGGGATGGATGGGGAGAGGAGGCAGTGCCAGCCCCCAGCCCTCTGCACTGCCCACCCTGCCTCTGCAAGGCAGGAAGGCTCGGGGCTGAACATTGATTTAGAGCAAGGACAAAGTTCTCTTTGCAGCCAAAACAAAATTGTGTGCCAATCAAAAAGGTGTGAGACAGGCTGTTGTTGACCTCTAGGGAGTATCAGAGGACAAAAATCCTTGGAAGGAAATTCAAAAAGCAGCCTCCAGGGAAGCCAAGCACTGCTGGAAGTGCTGCAGCACCACGGTGTCAGGACCTCTGAGCATCCACACAGCCCTCCCTGGAAAGACACCCCTGATATTCCATCCTGTGGCTAGAAAACATCTTCATCTTGCTTCCTAAAAGAGCATGGGTTGAGGTTTGAGAGATTTTTGTGCCTGGATTGTTTCAGACTTTCCTTTAGGGTCTGGGGAAATCCAGCTCCATGCCCTGCCTGGGAGAAGAGGACAGTGATCCTTTCTCTCCTCTTTGCCCTCTCTTCTCTCCTTTCTCCACTCTCTTCTCCCCCTCTCCTCTCTTCCCTCTCCACTCTCTCAACTCTTCTCCCTCCTCTCTCCTCTCTGCAGTGGGTGCAGATCCTTCCAGCAGGTGCCTGTTGTTTTTGAGGCATGTCCTACAGCAGGACCTTGATCTCACTGGGGTCTTAATAATAGCAAGATACCAAAAATAATCAGAATATATTCAAAAATGGACAGGAGAGGGTATTTGGCTCGTTTGCAATGGCCATTAGATAGCTGATACTTGCTGTGTTTGCTCTCTATGCTTCAGAGCCATCCATAATTAGAACATATTTTTGTAACCCTATCTTGGAGCAGATTTGATTTTTAGGAAGGAAAAATGTCACTAAATCATTATTATTCATGTGACAAATCCTGAAGGGTAAATTTTTTTTTAAACACCACCTCTATCAGTCTCTCCCATGTCACCTAACTTTTATGCAATAACACTGTTCCCTTAGAGATACAGTATAAAATATCTCTCACTTCCCAATATTATTCATAGAATTCCCATTATAGAACATTGAAAACCCAGATTAGAAGAGTACAAGAATATTTTATGACCAGTTTGAAAATGCTGTTACTGCTGCAATAAATTAAGAAGTTAAATTACTCCCACATTGAGTATTGATATACTGTGCATGGCAGAAAAATTCCTTTGAAATATACTGTACAATACATATAGAGAAATTCCAGCCCCTTTGATGGCTGCCAGCAAAGGGGGTTGTGAGGACTTGGGGGTGGGGGATTGGGTTGCCAAGTTTGGTTTTTAAAGCAGCAAGTTGAGCAAAGGCAAAATCAGAACAGCAAGATTTTATACAGATGATTGGGAATATTGGGATGTTGCATTTAAAAGCCAAGTCCCTCATTCTTCTCATATTCTTTATGAACTCTATAGACAAGATATTTCCTGGGTCAGCAGACCCAATTTCCCATAATATGATTTTCTCTTGCTTATATCTATGTGCACACTTATTTGTGGCATTTACCTGACCACTGTGGATGTGTGGTATGTCTATACCTCTTTTATTTTAGGTGGGTTTTGTTTTTGTGTTGTTTTTTTTTTGGCTGAATGGTCATTCAAACTCAAATCTTTGCCAAGGGAAAAGCAGAACAAAATTAGGAATGTTGGATCCAATCTGGCTGATGGGATATAATTGCTTTTAGATATAAAGATACTAAAATAATTAATTAACTCAACTTTTAAGCTTTATTTCTAGTTGTTTGAGTTATTGGAGTAGTGTAAAGCCACCAGAATGTGCCAGATAATTTTGATGCAGGAATTTATGAGCACAAATTGTCTTTATTTTTTTTCTGCTTACACAGCTTCAATTGTGAAGCATTGCACAGGGAACTGCACTTATACAAAGTGGCTGTTACAACTTCAGGTAAGAGCTGATCTTTCTCATAAATTTCCATGTGTTGTCTGCTGGGCATTTTATTAAGGAAAATAATTGGAGAGATTTTCCTGCTAGACCAGATTGGCAACCAAACCACCTATTTTGCAAAAGAAAAAAAAAAAGTAACAAAAGAGCCCTTCTGCAGGTTTTGCAGAGAAATCCAGGTTTTGCTGCAGCAGCACCAGCAGTGTAAGCAGCTTATTGGGGTTTGCCAAGAGCACAGAAAATCCAGGCCTTGAGTTTACAATAATAATTACAGTGTATTCTGCTGATTGCAATATTCTGGCCCAACAGGGCCTGTTTAACTAAGCTGGCCCTGGAATCGAGTACCTACGAGTAATGTGATCTATTTATTAACGAGTGCTTTTTACAGGAGCGTCCATTCTGAGGTCTCTCATTATTCCACAAACGGGGAACGGGCTTTCAGCAAGACTCGTTTGTATAAAACGCATCAGAGGAGTTATTTAAGAACAACACAAACCTCGATGAAGCCCTGGTGTGTGTTTTGAAAGGTTATTCTTGGAGGATTTTCCCTCCCAAGGAAAGCCAGGCAATGAAGGGTAGAAGCCGAGCAGAACGCTTTTCCCTAGATGCGCCAAAAATTCACTCAAAGATCAGCAGCAGCTTTCTGCAAATCCCCAAGCTTAGGCATGCTTGTTGGACCCTTGACTCTTCCGTGGAGTTGGTTCTTCTCAGATTAAGCCCAGCCCAACCAGGGAACTGCTTAAACCCGCGCGGACCCGGCGCGGATCCGCGCTGCCCACAGCGCCTTATCTCGGTGTATAATCATGTAGCAGATCATGTATTCATTTGTATCATTAAATAAAGACCACCAGAGCTGTAGACCCAGGCGAGCAGAAGGGATGCTCGGAGGATCATGGGATCCCAGCATGCCCTGCTCCCCTTGGAAAGGCGCTGACTCACTCCCCGAGCAATCAGCGTTGTGTGCCATTACAAATGGGCTGGTTAATAGGCCTGCATCCATTATCATTAGTGCATCTCAGCACGCAGGTACATGATGGGGCCTGCCAGCGCATTTGCTCCAGCTCACTGAGCCAGGGGCCATGCTCCATTGCAAATGAGGATGAGGAACACCTGCTCCAGGGTTTTTCGGCAGACCGGAGTCATCCTTCACATCTCATGCAACACTTGTTCTGTCAGAATGCAATGCTGGCACCGGCCGGAGCGGGGCTGTGCCAGGCGTCCGACTAAAGATTAGACACTTCCCTGTGGTCTCCTGCTCAAGTTCAGCTTTGAATTATTATTATTTTTTTTTTTCCAAAGCAAGCTTTTAAAAATTTATCAAGTTCGTATTAGGCATTCAGTCATTATGTTAAGGGTTTAAAAATAAAGATGAGAAAAAAAAGAAGAAACTTTGCTTCAGAAATTAACTTCTTTTTTTGGCAATTTGAATGGCAGCATAAAATATTTATTGGGTCTGATAATTTTATTCACAGTGCTGAGTGCTGGCTGTTTGGATATGCTTTTTGAGAGAGGTTTTATTTTTGGAAAATTGATTTTTTTTTTTGCCCCCTATTTTTCTTTCAGGCCTTCTGCAACTATTCCCAGTGTTTGTGGGATTTTCTTCTTAATTGTCTACACCAGGTGACCCAAGATGTGATATTGGACACTCACCAAAAGGGGGAAAATATGACAAAATATTGCCTTCTCCAGGCACATGTCTTTCCATGCAGAGGCCTCTGCTCTGGCTGCCCTCCAGAGCCAGGACAAAGGCTTTCCTCATCCTGCTCCAAAAGGCACAATGCTCGCTGCCAGCCCCAGGCTCGTTTGTTTGAGGCACTGAAATCAAAATGAAGAGAGAAAAAACAGTTGGAATTTGAAGAAGCAGCTCTTGAGGTTTGTGATTTACACTGAAGGGCACAGTGAAGGTGGCAGCATGTCCTTCCCATCTCCCTGTCCTGTGTAACAGGGATTTCATGGGCACCGCTGGCTGCCAAAGCTGCTCAGTCCTTAAAAAATAGGAATCCTGCAAGTGTGACCAGCTGGGAGATGCTGTCAGGCTCATGCACATCCCCTCATCCCAATGGATCACTTCCTACTGGGAAAAGTCCCCCAAATCACTCCCTGGGGAAGGCATGTGATGTCCTGCAGTGACACTTCCCTGGTGAATGAGGAATCACCTTCTGAGCCAAGGCTGGAACTGAGCTGGGGCAGGGGGACACTCCCTGCCACATCCTGGCAAAAATGCAGCACCAACAGCCACTCCTTGACCAGAGTCCTCTTTGTCTCCCAGGAAAGCAGAAGGAATGGGAGTTGCTGCTTCTCCAAAATTCAGGTAAGAAAATCTGACTCTGCACTTGGAACAAGGCTTTGACTAAGGAATTCCTGTTTGCTTTTCATGCTTTTCTTTTTTCAAGAGTTATTCCTTCCCCACCTTCCCCAATCCTCCTGTCCACACTGAAGAGGCTTTTGGTTCTGCTTCCAGAGCCTCCAAGAGAATGACAACTATTACAGCAGGAATCCTCATTTGGTGGAATCCAGGTTTCCACAGTGATGAAATGATGCTGGAAGTTGCAGATCTGCTGGTTTGGTGCTCTGCCAGGAAAGGGGAGTCCTCAGTTTGTACTTTAGGATCACAAGCCTTATCTCTGCTTTGTGCCCAAGCACTAAAAAAAAAAAAATGCTTCCCAGGATCCATCCTTTTCACCCTTTTATGAGCTTTGATGCTCAAATGGAATCTTGGACTCTCGTTTCTCCTGGTGTTTCTTGGTCCCTCCTGGGTTTGGAGGGATTTATGATTTGATGGAACAAAAATGCTGCAGGAAGCACTGATGTGAATGCTTGCAGATTAGAGATTTGTGTTAAAGTTCTGAGGTTTTCTGTATTTTCCATATTAATACACAGAAATATTCTTGTTTCTTCTTTTATTCTGGTTACTTCAGAAGGTGTTTAGGGCTGTGCTCACCCAATGCCCTTGGATTGCTGCTGGAGATGTCCCTGCCTTCCCCAGGGGACTGTGGGCTGGTCACTGATAATTCAGTATCACACACAGAAAAAAGTTTAAAAGTTCCATATAACCTTGTGTAAATTTTAAGGGAGACAGAGATTAAAAAAATCCTTATCTTTTGAGATGCAGCTGTGACATTTTTTGATCTGTGACATAGTTCAGCAAAACCAAAAAAGAAGAGTTGCCCTGTGAGGTTGGAGGGACCATCCATCCACCCAGGGCTGCTGGGAAGTGATGGGATCTGCAGTGGGAGCTGAGGGAGAAGTATGAGAGGAGACCAAACACAGAGAAATCTCACAGATTGCAGTGGGAAATTCCCGAAGCAAAATACTTCCAGTTGCATTTAACAGTTAAATTAGTATTTACTCTTTTCTTTGTTTAAGGGAAATTTCCAAGTCTGTGCCTTTTGAAGGATTTGGGTTTGCTGGGGTTTTTGCTCATGTGCTATAATTTATTTTTAATTTCTATCCATTCACTGAGAGCTACCCAAAGTTGAGGTTGCTGCAACACTGGAAAAGAGAGGTGCTGGGAAGGCAAATTTTCCACTCATGCAGGTCTGAAAATCCTGAGGAAAAGTTGTTCAGAGGGATGGCAGTAGTGCAGAACAAGGATGTGTATGGTTAATGCACGCTAGATATGGGGATATTTTAACTAGAAGCATGAGTAGGGGAATTAGGGTTTGGGTTGGACTTTTCAAGGAATGACTCTAGAAGAATGTCTGGAGGACTCTAGAGGCAGCAATCCCTTGGGATCAATCTGTAAGTCTGGCTTTGGGAAAAGCCAGAGTCAGGCAATGAGAGACAAGCCTGATAATTGTCTGGAGATGCTAAAAATTCTTGGTTTTCTTCTGTCACAACAGAAATAAACAATATATGCTTTTTTTTCCCCCACATTCCATAGGGAGTGCTGGATACCTACTGGGACTTTTACCCCCCCACTGCAGGGAAGAGCTCCAGAGGGATACATGGAATATTGTAATTGGCTTGGATTGCTGTGACGCACCCTTGGTGCTCGGAGAGTTTCTTCCACAGCAGCCCAAACTCCAGGTGTAGGCACCACTCTGGGCCTCAGCATCCTTAAAAACATCACCTTTCCAAGTTAATTATGCAGCATGAACAATAAATATTTAAAATATATCGGATATCAAAAATTTTTTAAGCACAGCCTTGAAGCTCGGGGTGTGTTTACAGGCTTTGCTGCCTGAGCAGACCTCAGTATGTGTTTTTAAAATCCCAATCCCATCAGAGTGTCAAGCAAACAACGCCTCCACCCAACTCCCATATACTTTAAATACATGGATGCTGCTGGATCTAGCTGTTAGCTGAAAAAGAGCTGAATCTAATTCAGAAATTCCAAGTTTATGTAATTCCTAACCTCGTTTCTTGCATTGTGCTGCAGCCTTGCCCTGTGATAACCCATCCCTTCATCCCAGTGATGGAATGGCTGCATCCAGACGTGCCAGAGAGCCCTGAGCCTGTGATGTGACAGCCCAACCAAACTCTGAAACCACATCTCTGGAGGTGAGAGGCTCATGCATTAACCCATTTGTGCTGCAATGTTTTTAAATCACTTTTTTTTAATACTGAAAAGAAGAAAATCATCCTATATTTTGGAAAAAAAAATAAAAAGGATCAGAGATTGACATAGATGGTGTTGACAGAAATTTAAATATAAAGATAAGTTGGATTGGGTATATTCTGGTTTATTTTGGGGCAGGGCTGTTCAGCATCCTGCTGTTTTGAGGTGCTGGGAGTTGGATGCCAGGACACTGCTGCCCCACTCCCACTGTGAGAACACAACACAACTTCACCCCAAAAAGTCAAATTGAGGTTTTGGCTGAAGGAACACTTTGTATGTGATATTTGGCTGGTTAACCACTGGTTTTCCTGCACTTTCTCTCCTCCCTCCCCCACAATTAGGTTGTTTAAGTGCAGACTGCAATATTTAATACCAGATTTCAGTGTTCTGCTTGGATTTTTTTATCACCTGTGGCTGGATGCTGTGATGCTGGAATTTGGGGAGGGGATCTCTTTTCCCAATTGTGGAGCAGGCTGGGATTGCACCACCACCCCTGCCCATGGCTTGACCAGCTCATCTGGTGCTGCCTCACCTTTCCCAAGGAATTTTCCCTGTGCCAGTGCAGAGCCCTGGTTTTGTGAAGCACATGGGTGGAGATAGGTCTGAGACAAGGAAACTCTTATTTGTACATGTGGCCTTGTCAGGATTTGTGTCAAAGTCTCTGGAGATGCCCTCCAGCTCCCTTAAATTTCATTTTTTAATAATGAAGATAATTCTGAGTTTTACAAGCCCAAAAATGTCTAAAACTAATAAACATTTTATACATGTGTCAAAAGATGCTTAAAAAGCAGCCAAACCATGGATTTTTTAACAGCTGTGGGGGGATAACAACAAAAACCCACAACACGCTCCTTGCTTGCCAAGTTCCTGCAGCCTGAGCAAATTTTTAGAGATGAGTTACAAACCCCAGATTAATGGAGCTTTAATGGAAGTGCTGACACTTCCTAAAGCTGGAGTAGCCCTACAACAACCCCACATCGCAGTGCTGACCCCATGCCTCCTTCCCAGTGTGGGAATAATGCAGCACTTGAGGGAATTAACACACAGGGGGGGCTCCTGGGTGTTCTCACTCTCCTTTCTTCTGCGAGCTTGCAGGGAAGGGATTTGGCAGGAGGATTTGGCAGCCTGGCAGCTCGTGGGGAAACAAAAAGAGCAGCTATCAGTGCAAAACGGAGTGGCCTCTGTGGCTGGTGGCCACCCAGCCCCGCTGGCCCCTGCTTCAAAAACACAGCACTGGGTTTATGGTGGGGCTTAGGAGGAAAGGCTCTTACAGCCACCATCCAAGGGCTGCAGTTATCTCCCGTTGGAAATGCCACTTCTGGATTCTTTGATGGTTTTTAGGGAGGTGTTTGCATCAGTCAGACGGAGTTGGTTTGGTTTCCTGGTGTTGCTTCATCCTGAGGAGATGGATTTGGGGTTGTGTGCCTGTGCTCGGACGTGCAGCTCCTCTGTGAGGTGTGCGTGGGGATGTACAGCAGCACGGGGGTAAAGCCTGGCTGGTACACAGCAGCTGGCTCGCTTTTATCACCAGCTTTGCCATAAAACATCCCATTTTAATAATCAAATTAGAGCCGAGGCAAACCTGCACAGGTGAGAGGAAATCTGTGAGCGTGATCAAAACCACATTTCTGATTCAGGACGAAATCGCAGGCTACAGGGAGGTACATCTGTAAATTATACAGGAAGCTTTCTTCAACAACTGATTCACCCTGACAGTTTTACTGGAGTATATGAAAATTAGTATTAAAGATGTGATATGTAGGCTTCTTTCCAGGAATTCCAATCTGGTTTCAATAAAATGAAAACACTGATTGGAAGTGAAGTTGCCTTCCGGTTTTGCCTTTGGCTATTATGTGTTCATTCGTGAAATGACTGAATTCCACAACTACTTTTAATATTCACCTTTTGAGTTCATCTCCTGTACTGGACACATTGGAATGATTAAAATAGCACTGACTCCTGAAGCCGGATTCTCTTTAATTTGAAACAGCCTGGGTGCCGAGGACGAAAAAAATATTAAAAAAAAAATGAATGCTCTGTTAAGTCCATCCTTTCTTAGCATCCAGTCGCTTCAGTGCGTGTTTAGGGTGGAATACTAATAAAGAAGTGGATGCAACATCCCTGAACAACAGTGAAAGAGCACAGTTCCATTCTCCCTGTCCCTCCAGGTTGCTGCTCCTGGTGGTGCCTGCTGGCTGGAATGCTCTGATGCTCCGGGTCTCTCCGTGCTGCCGTGCTTTGGCAGCTGCCTGGCCCTGCACATCAGTGCCACTGTGTGCTCAGCTCCTGACAGGGACAGGGCCTGGGAAAAAGGGTGCAGAACAGAGATTTGGGGCCAGCAGATACTGAAGATATCAGAGGTTTTGCAATACAAACTGTTGCGTTCCAGCTGATTGTTCCAAACGGCTCCTGCACGCTGAACCTGCAGGGGCTCCGTGCCAGACGAGCAGACCAGCTTCTTGCAGAGCATGAGTGATTTTATGTGTTGAGGAGCTCATAAAGAAATCCAAATTCCCTTGGATTTGCTAACACCTTCCAGACTAAGCTTGCTGTTTTGAGGCCATATTGCCCTGGAGATGGAAAAACTGTGTTTGCTGGTTTTAGGGAGGTGCTGCTGGACCAGCCGTGGGGCAGAGCTCAGTGTGGCACCCAGGGTGTTCACCTGGGCTGCCATGACTTCATTGTAGCTGGTTAAACAATTAAATTTCCTTCATTATTTTATGTGGAAAAGCTGGTGCTTGTACTGGTGGCAGTGACTGGGGAAAAGCCCCCACTTCTTGCTCCCCATGGCACTGTCTGTGCAGTTTCCTCCCTGCTCTGGAATCTTTGACACCCTTTTTTTAAAAAAAGTTAAGGGCATGTTTGCTGCTCTGCACCACTGGAGGTCCCAACCTCAGGATCCACCACAGCTGACCTGAGCTGTTGCAGACTAAAAGGACATCTATAATAAACAGTAATATTAAAAACTTTCGCACCTCTGTGCAACAAAGGAAAGCCCAGGGAAGTAATTTCAGCCTGTGTATTCAGTCACCTCTCTGGCAACCTCTGCAATGAGTATTCTGGCAAGTTATCTCGCTGAGGGAGAGCCTGACTTTCTGCAGTTGTCCAAGGCAATCTTTGATTAAATTTTGGATGCTGTTACTTAGACATCCGCTCCTGATGCACTTACCATATTTTGCAAAGGGAAGGTCTCTGTGAATTGAAAATTTCTGGTTATGTGCGTTCAAGGTCATGCATAAAACAGTGTCTAGGATCCTGGAAAGTTGAGGAATTTAATCAAAATGCTGCTCTATAGTTTGGTGTGCTTTGTAGGATTAGCAGGGGCACCAATAATGCTGTCAATGCAGAGCTCATTTGGACACTTGTGAATTATTGAGCTGCAGAGCAAACCTCAGCACAGCCTAAATCAACAGTTTTCCACATTTCTGTTGGCAACAGAAGTTCCTGATGTTCCTCTTCCACACTGGAGAGGGACAAAATTACGGTGGGAGGTTGTTTGGGGAAAAAAAAGCAGTTTGGGATATCTGACTAGGTATTTTTGAAGTTCACCAGAAAGAGGCAGAACAGCAGCCCTATGCAAATTTAGGAATTTGTTACTCCCTGCCAAAGTAAAAGTTTAAAAACTCGGTAGTTTAAAGTACAGTGAAGTCCACCCAGTGAAGCTGCAGTACCAACCTCTGGTTTCAGGTGCCTGCTCCCTGGAGAATTCCCAGGGGTTTGGGACACAGGGATGACTGCAGGGTCTGAGAGNCCCCTGGGAATTCTCCAGGGAGCAGTGGGTGAAGGTCAGTGATGGGAGGGATGACTGCAGGGTCTGAGACATCTTCCCTGGGGGAATTCTCTAATCCAAGATCATCAGGACTGCAGTCAGAGCACATCATCTGAGAGATGCTCTTCCCTTTTGGTGGCTTTTTATGAGGCAGGAGGTCAGATGGGAGATAAAGGGGTTTTCTTAGGTACCAGTAAAATAAAAATAAAATTCTATCCTGATGTATTTTGTGGAAATACTTCATAGAATTGGATGTAGCCCATAACACTTTTTCACCTTTGTTTTCTCCTTAGGTGTCACAGACAACTCTGAGCAGAGTGCAAGCTGCCCTTACGGCACTGGCATTATGGAACTGGGATTGCTGGATCACCCTGAAAAAATTCAGAGTATTGAGGTACCCAGAGCTTTTTCCCTCCTTTGGAAAGTCTGATTCTGTAATTAAAGTTAATTTAGGGAATGAATTATATTTGATGTATGTATTAGTATTTCTATCAATATTTAATGTGTATATTAAATACATAGATGGCCCTAGACATGAGTATGTTCATGACCTTAAGTCCAAACGTTCTCCCTTCCCCCCAAAAGAAACCAAATATTTTTTGGTATGATTTAACTTTATCCTATTTTCCTAAATGCTGTAGGTGTTTTTCCCAACTTCAATATTCTCCAAACATTCTCTGCTCTCCTTCTCTTCTGAATTTCAGGAATTGATTCAATGATCTCAGAGCTCAGCGTGGTGGCTACATAGCCTTGCCTTATCTTCCTGTTTTCATTAACAAATTGTTGATGTTGTTTATTATAAACTTGCAGTTTATTTTTAATTATTTTGTCATAATTTATTTTTTTAATGGGGAAATAGTCCAAAAGTTTTCTTAATGAAACACACCTTGTCTTCCTAAACAACAAAATACAACTCAGCCAAGTGTGAGGTCTTCCTTAAAGAGTGGGTATAAAGGATGGATTTGCAGAAGGGTTTCCATTGCTTTCCTGGGTTCTTCATGGTGCTGCCTCAAATTGGAAGTGGCTGTCAGGTGAAATAAGAAATGCAGCCTAAGGAGTGTGGGGCTGGGGATGTGCCCTCTCCCTTCCCCTCAACGTGCCTTCAAGCTGCTCCCAGTCTTCAGCATCTCCCCCCCAAATCTTGGATCCCTCCCCCACCAACACTGCTAACTACTAACTCATAAAACATATCAGCTGGGTTTATTACTTTTAACCATCTTTCCAATTGTGCTATAAAATAAAGGCAGATGCCATTTTAAGATCTTATTATTATCAAGGGCCAACTCCTCCAGCAGCACCTGCTTAGCAGCAATCTGCTTGTTTATAGTCCCTTTTTTATAGGTGACAGTTTAAGGTGGCTGTTCTCCTGTTACAAAGAGTTCTTTTTAATGTGGCAGAAGTGGCATGCACAGTAGGTGAGCTCCTTTCTTTCATCCAGTGATATTGAGACGGGGTCGCAGGTTCACCTGTGATTTTTGCTTGACAGCTTCGCCACACACATCAGGCTCTGCCAAATGCTCCGCCATTAATTTATGATTTAAAGTAATTAACTTTTGCTGATTAAAGTAATTATTTCAAGTGCATTGCACTCAGGCCCAAATGATGCTCACAGCCCCCTCTCCAGTTTGAGCTAGCAGCATGCCAAGTGCTTAAAAGCTGCACCAGGGAGCTCGCGGTGGCTTCTGCCAGTCTAACAGATCTGCCATGTTTATGGCTGACTTGTACTAACTGCTCATTTTAATGCTGAATCCTGGCAGAACATTGACACAGTGTGAAACCTTCATCCGGTAAACAAGACAAGCTTCAAATTGGTGACATCGATGACAGTGAAAACTGTTTAAATGAATCTTGCCTCCAGCCTTCCAGAGGTATTATGTTTTTGAGCGCTGCTCCTTCTCCAGATTGGCTGTTAAACAATTTACAGCTTTATCCAGCCTCTGCCTTTAGCGTTATGCAGGTGCAAAATTTAGGTTTCTTCGCTGGATTGGAGGCCAAAAAAAATCTCTCTGACCTCCCCCTCCCCCTCAGAAAAATCCCACCCAGACCCCACCAAACCCTTTTAAAGCGGCTTCAGAGAGAAACGTGCAAAAGGAGTTTCCTTTGAAAATAAATCTGCCCTTTTGAAAGCGTACACGGGTTGGGAAGCTGCCTGGCATGTCCTGAAGTTAACATGTTTTGTGTGGGAGCCAATGTTGGCTGGTTTATTGTGCCTTCCCTGAGCAGGAGAAGGATGCACAGCGGAGCACCGGGCGGGATCGCGTGGAATTCTGCCAGCGCCGGGCACCGTGGCAACGAGCTTTGTCTTACTGGCACCAAATGTTCCCAAAACTTACCTTTAGGGTTGTGTTATTTCTCCTTTTTTTTTCCCCTCCTCTCCCTGGAGAAGATATTCCTTGGGAGTATCCTCTTGTAAAAAGCTGTGGGATTTTGGCTGCTGCTCACTGAGTGAAACCGAGGAAACCGATGGTTAAATCTGTAGGACTAAAAATATCCATACTGGAAAAAAAATATTCTCAGTACTATAAATACATTTAGCTGGGGTTTTTCCCCCCTCATTTATTTATTTATTTATTTGTTTGTTTAAATCAAATTTTAATTTGGGAGGGATAAGGGAAACAGTTTTGACCAGGGAGGGGCAGTGTATTTTTTCCTGCTTTGCTGAAATGACTGTCAGTTTTAAAAAGCTACTCACATTATCCCTCTCTCCTCTTCCAGTGCAACTGTAAAGAAATCTAATTTCATCTGTAATAAAGCACCTGATGGGCAGTGATCCCTGGCAAACAATATTTCAGCTTAATGCTAAGCATTGAAAAAACATCATCGAAAAATAAAGATGCCAAGAAAAATCATCTGTGTGTTAGCTTGGCAGTCACCCTCAGAAATGGGAGGGATAGCTCGACGGTGAGCCTGATTTGGGGGTTTTCTCCCTGGCTTTTTGGTAATGAATGAAGTGTGGAGGGAAGGGAGGCAGCGGTGAGGGAGGGCTGGGTGCGCGGCCGAGGAAGCGCTCAGCGGAGCTCCCGGAGCAAACCCTGAGCTCGCTGCCAACTCGGGGAGGTTTGGGCTGGAGGGAGCCCAGGCACGGAGCTGAGAGCACCAAAACCTCCCCTCAGAGCCCCTGCCACGGGTGTGATGTGTCCTCACCTCATCCTCTCCCCGCGCTGTGAACACACCCTGGAGAGAGTTTCGCAGAAAATGGTAATGCTGCTTCTTCAGAACTGATTGGCAAAAGCGCTTTGAAAACGCGTGTCAGAAACAAGATAGAGACAAAGGAGTTTCAATGGTTTGGTTTTTTGTTTTTTTTTTAATTTTTTCTTAATTTTTCATTTCTAGGTCTCCACATAGAATCACAGAATGATTTGGGATGGAAGGCACCTTAGAGATCGCCTAGTTCCAAATCCCTGCTACGAACATCTTCACATCCAATAATGTCTAGAGTCTCTGAGGATGTAACAGGACTGGAAAACTAATCTTGGAAAATTTTTTCGAAGCAAAACACACCTGGGATTTACTCAGGACCTGATCCAAACTCCCCTGAAATGGTCAAGAGCCAGTTGGTGTCCTCAGCCTCATCTGACTCTCCTGTGCTGTCTGCAGTTGTTCCAAGCTCAGCTGATCCTCTCACTGGCTCAAGGCAAGTGATCATAATCCTCAAAGTGTTCCAGGGAGGATAAGAGCAGGATTTGATGCTACAGGATTTGTGAGTGGCTGTGGTTGGCATGGGAGAGATTGGCAAAACTTGGGTCTCACAGTAACAGGAGCAGTGGTGCCACCTGGAGTGGGAACATCAAACACTGCTTTAAGCCAGGGGGCTGGAGGTGCCTGGCTCCCATTGGCATTGCCAGGGATTGGGTATTTTTAAACATCTTTAGGTGTTGGGTGGGTGTTGGACTGGTTCTGGGTTCCTGTTGGGAAAGGACAACCCACAGCAGAACTCCTGTCTCAGTCCTCCAGTTGAGGGGGACATCCCTTGAGCCATGACAACAGTGAGAAATCTCAAGATCTGATGAAAAGTGCAACAGACACCAGGTAAAAACGATCAGGAATTCATAATTCCAACATGCAGATGGGAAAGGCACATTTGATTTTAATCCCTCAGAATTATGAGACGCATAGAAGTCCCATTATGGAATGGCACAATGTATTAGCAGTTATAGGTGTTAAATCAAACCAAGGTGAATGATATTCATGGGCAAAGTGACTGTGTTTAAACAGTTGTCTACTTATTAAATCTCTAATTAAGGACATGCAAACCAAGTGGCGAAGATTTTCCACTAAGCATGATAAATTGTGATTAGCAGAATGTTTTTAATGTGCTGCAGAGCAAGCCAGTTTTATTAAAAAAGAACAGAAGCCACCCAAATTTCTCCCAGCAGCTTTACCTGTAATGACAGTGGTACCTCTGCAGGTCACAATAAATTGATTTTCTCTGTGTGTATTAACCCCTGACTGCAGTTTGGATCCTATTTTTTCTGTTTTTACAGCCCTTCTTCACAGCATCTTTTGGGATTTATCTCAAACAGGCCAGACAAGCTGGAAGTGACTTTTTGGAAGCCGCCTCATGACTTTCTGCCTGGATTGCATGTGATGTGAGAGTAAGTATTTTCCTGCTACAGCACACCCCTCCGTAGGAATAAGTGCACTTACTTGACTCAATCAGCCATCTGTGACTCCATCAGCCACAGTGGAAACTAATGGTAATTGCCAATTGTTAACCAGACAATAGCAGATGCTAACTTTAATATCCAACAGTGCTCTTCCGAGCATCTTTTATGGAGACATGGCCTCACTTTAATATGTGTTTTCTTTCCCCAAAATAAGGCAACTTAGTAAAGGCTGATTAGCCTAGGGAGCTATGTGACTTAAAGCAATGAACTTCCAGGAATGGCAGCCCATGTGCTGTTTCTGGGCCATAATGTCTACAATGTGAAAATGTAGAAGACTGGATTTAAAACCCTTCTCTGAATGCAATTTTTTTCCAGTGAAATTTCACAAAGAGCCACATCCTGGATGCTAACACGAGAGCGATGCCTTTCCTGGCAGTGTCCTTGCCTCCTATTAGATAATCAATTAGTTTCAGAACATTAAAAAGCAAAATGCTGCAACAGGATTTTCCACCAAATTCAAAAATATTTACTAAAGGATTTCATTGCTCCTGTTTATTTACATGGAAGCCTGAAGGCCGCACAACATAATGCTGCTCCTCTGGCACCAAGACAGCTCTGCAGCCCCGGCCCCGAAGGACATCTGGAGTTTCTGGGTCGCAGTGGTTCCTTTTTGCAGAAATTTGCTCGCAGAAAGTAATGAATGAGCCCATTGTCACTTCGACTGGGGCCTGCAGTCTACGGGAGACACCAGGAGCAATTTGTAGTCAACGTGCAGGTCTGTTCCACCTAAAACATTATCAATGAGCTTGTCAACCCGAGCCTTAACCTTCTTTGTTATTTTCATCTGCTCCTCTCTCAGATGTCTCTCCTCGTACCCATAACCTCTGAAGACTGGCAACAGGATGTCATACACCTGTTTTGCTCAAGGCTGGGACTCGGAGCCCTGCGCGAGGTTGTGTCGGCATTGGCTCGCTCGCTGCTTTGCTCAACGTATGTGTCAGAATGTCAGATGATCGTTGTTGTATCTGCAGCTGTTGCATGAGCAGAGTGCCAGGGGCACAACTTTCCTGCAGTGAGCTTTAATTTGCTCTCCCCTCCCCGAAGAGCTCCCGCGCTTCACCTTGCTGCTGCTGCTGCTGCTGCAGCTGGAGGAGAGCTCAGCCCGCGTGCAGCTGAGGCTGCGGCACGGGAGGGAGGCAGGGAAGAGGGAAGGCAGGGATGGAGGCAGGCAGGGAGATGGGCAATGAGACTGGGAGACAGGGAAGGAGGCAGAGAGGCAGGGATGGAGGCAGGGATGCAGGGATGGAGGCAGGGATGCAGGCAGAGGTAGATATGAAGGCAGGATTTGAGGCAGGGATGGAGGCAGGGATGTGGGGATGAAGGCAGTGATGGAGGGAGGGATGTGGGGATGGAGGCAGGGATGGAGGCAGAGATGCAGGGATGAAGGCAGAGATGCAGGAATGGAGGCAGGGATGGAGGCAGGGATGCGGGGATGAAGGCAGGGCTGCAGGGATGAAGACAGTGATGGAGGGAGGGATGTGGGGATGGAGGCAGGGATGGAGGCAGAGATGCAGGGATGAAGGCAGGGATGTGAGGATGAAGGCAGGGATGGAGGCAGAGATGCAGGGATGAAGGCAGAGATGCAGGAATGGAGGCAGGGATGCAGGCAGAGGTAGACATGAAGGCAGGATTTGAGGCAGGGATGGAGGCAGGGCTGCAGGCAGGCAGGGAAGTAGGGAGGAAACTGAGGCAGGCAGGGAGGCTGAGCTCCAGCCAGGGCACAACTTGGTGGAGGTGCTGCAGACTGTTATTTGCATCTTTGCTCAATGAGGCATTTTCCTAATTGTTTGCAGGAAGGAATTGTGAACACTGAGGGATTTATATTTGTGTGAGTCAATCTGTAGTATATTTGGATGCTGTTCCAACAGAGCTACTCGTAGCCTAAATAAGCCATAACCTGCCAAGATATTCATGAGAGATCTGACTAGGTTTTTGACTGCTCTCAGAATTAGGTTGACAATCAAAACAGATGTAGAATGAGACTGCAACTGGATTGCCAAAGGCAAAAAACTCCTGTCAAATTCTTTAAAGGAGGGAGCTGATGAACCACTGTAAAACATGGGAATAGTGGACATTAGTGACTAGACAAGGACACATATGTCCACCTTCAGTTTTGCTCGGGATTGTGGATTTGTTTCTCAAATTAGGTAGCAAGGGCATTGGAAAAAATGCTTTAAAATACACAGGTAGTGAAAGTTTAAAAAGACACAGCATTGCTGCATGAATATTACAAGATGTTTCTCAGGGTTTTTTAAAAATACGTGTTTTTGTGGAATTGCTGCATTGCTGAGTGACAAATTGGGAAGGCACAGATCATCTGTAATTTAAAAGAAGAAAGCAATAGAGAGTTTGATTAAAAAGCAACACAATTCTGTATTAAGGGATATTGCTTGGTTACATCCATTATTAAGGGAGACATGACGCATTTTGTCTTGCACTTGAAATGTTAACTAAATCAAGATTAAATATATAAAGTGAGACTTCATCTTTAATAAGGAGAATGGATGCAGTGGCCTAATGTGTACATCTGTATCTTGTCTAAGAGTTGCAACTCATAATTCCAGCATGAAGGTCTTTGTAATAGAGGGAAAAGGAGAGTTTTTGTAGGATGCAACACAAATGTGAAAGATATTGGTGGGAGAAAAAAACAACTGGTTTGCAGCTGCCTGCTGGGCAAGATCCCTGGCTGGAGGGACATCTCTGGGTGGAGGGATCCATATGGTGGGGCTTCATGATGTTTCAGGATAGGGATGGCTGACAAATATGGAATGACACCTTTCCTTGGGGAGAATGCTGAGTCATTCAAAAGGGAGCCATTCACAGGGTTTATTTCAATGAATATCCTAACTTGAAAAATTATAGAACAAGTCATAGAATAGATTTCAAAATGTTTTACTAATTAATCCTGTTTTTTGAAATAAGCTTTGTTCTTCAAATGTTGCATTTAGGTGGTTTTTGAGTATTTTTCAAACAGAAAGACATTCCAGAATCATATTTAGAATAAGATTTTAACCCTAGGAAGCTTTTAAAGGATATTTTTCTATGCAGAAGGCTGCTTGCCTTATTTTATGTCTCAAACAGCTGTGCAGGGGTGTGGATGGTGATGGAGTTGTGCTCCTCTCCCCCAAACCTACCTCCCAAATATTGCCACCTTCCCCAAATTTTTCTGTATAGAAGGTAAAACATCCAAACCACACCTTGAACCGGCTGGCTCTGCTCAGGACCGGCACATCCTCCAGCTCCAGGCAAAGGGCTCTGCGTGGTCTCCTTCACGTTTCTGGCTAATCCACACGAGCCAGAGCAGCTGGGAAGGTGCCTGTCAGGATCTGGCTGCCAGCCCGAGCCTGGCAAGTTGGCTGGGGCGTCACTTGGCACACGAGGGCCACTCGTGGCACCGCGCTCGCCGGCGCTGCCCAGCTGAGCGTTAGAGGAGCCGGTCCCTGCTGGCAGAATCACTCTCCCTGCTCCAGTGATGAAGATGGATTGGTCCAAGTGGAGCATCAGGTCTTCAGGGCCAAAAATAAGCTGGGAATGTGAGCTCAGGCCGTCCTGGCCAAGTCCTCCCCTGTACAGGCAGGACATTGTCCCATGGGGAGCTTGGAGCACCTCTGAGCTTACAGAAACCCCCAGAACAAACTGTTCATGACATTTCTTTTGGCTCAGCTGCCATTTCTCTTCTTTTCAGGAGGGTCTCTCTCCCCTCTATTAATACCTCTATAATCTGGTTAATTAAAATGAAATCTATTTTTGATACCTCACCACCAGATCCAACACTGTATTCCCGAGTGAAGGACATATCCCCTCCACTGCAGCGTGAGGCAATGTTATTTCTTGCACTCTATTTCCAATCAAGTTGGGCAATGTTAACTTGTCATTTTTTTTCTCCACTAGTATTCAATGCTTTCATATCCTGGTTAGATCTTGATAGGAAAATATAAAAACACGTCAAGAGAGTGGTTCTGTTACAAATGGAGTGCAAAAATGATTTTGGAGAAAGCCCATTTGTGTGTGATTTCTAACCTAATTCTGCAAACCCTGGTGGTTTGGAGAGTTTAGCATCCAGAGGTTTGGGCGTTTGCCCAAACTAACCCTAAAAAGCAAACCTTTGGCCGCTTGCCTTTCAGTTGAGTGTGTGATATAAATAGCTGTGCTAGGAGCAAACAAAGGAGGCATTGCATGGAGCAGCCAAGAGAGACGACGTGAGCTGCTCCACCAGGCTGGGTTTTGCTCCACCAGGCTGGGTTTTGCTCCACCAGGCTGGGTTTTGCTCCACCAGGCCGGGTTTTGCTCCACCAGGCTGGGTTTTGCTCCACCAGGCTGGGTTTTGCTCCACCAGGCTGGGTTTTGCTATCCCAGTTGGAGACATGCTCCTACTTTTTCCTGGTATTCATGCAGTGGTGATTGGCTGCCACAAGGCAGCGAGCCTTCAGCACTTTTATCTTTCTTCAGCTTCTGTGAAGACTCACTACTCAACTCCCCCAGAAGAAACCCCAAGACAAACCAATTAATTTAAAAACTACTCAGTAAAGTCCTTCTCATGTTGGCTTTGATGGTTTTGTTGTAGAGCTGCTGTTTTAGAGCAGTACCATGATGTTGCAAGACCAGACCAGAGAGGAAGGGTTCAGACCTGCTTTATCCCTGCACCCCTGTTCAGGTGAAATGAGATTTGATGTTTTCTTCAACACTTCACAGCTTTTTTTTCTTTTGTCTTTTTCTAGACTGGTTCATGGGATTGGCTGAAGTTCTAAATAAACCTTTATCTGTATACACAAGTTCAGCCTTGACCAGGTAATAGCCTGGAATGTATTAACTGCTGGAGAAATTCTAAAGCCACATGCTCAGGGAAAGAGTGGAATCACCATCCCTGGAAGCATTCAAAAAACTGTAGATGTGGCACTTGGGGACATGGGTTAGTGGTGGCCTTGGCAGTGCTGGAAGTCTTGATCTTAGCTTTTCCAACCTAAACAATTCTGTGATTCCAAGATTCTGTGGGGTCTTGTTATGACCGTCCTAGTATCAGTTTTTGGGGTGTTTTGATTGGTATTTGGGTAAAGAAAGCAATGTTGAAAAACAGGAGCAAACACCAATTTGC